>JAEIIU010044649.1:82595-93228 GCA_018874675.1 Drosophila baimaii | reverse complement strand
AGCCAGAATACCAGGCGCACATAAACAAACAGCAAGTGGCCAGCGATGAGCATTTTACTTTGATTTGAGCTGTCAAGTATGCTCACTGGAATGGCTCAAAAGAACCGTTACTTTGATTCTAGGTCTGAGTGACATTTGCTGGCTAAGCGTTGAGTGATATTGGCTTCCTAAGTGTTTATGTGCGCCTGGTACGCATAATATCAAATTGGCCATGAAATTGAGGCAGTATTGTTGCACGTATCAATTTT
The DNA here is from genome assembly GCA_018874675.1 of Drosophila baimaii. Classification (NCBI taxonomy): domain Eukaryota; kingdom Metazoa; phylum Arthropoda; class Insecta; order Diptera; family Drosophilidae; genus Drosophila; species Drosophila baimaii. The sequence continues at coordinate 92,980 of JAEIIU010044649.1, read as the reverse complement.
ACGCTCTTTCAATAGCAATTAATAAACGGAATGATTCAGTTGAGCGCTCGCACCAAACGTGGGCATATCAGGGGTATCCAGACAAACCCAAACGGCTTCCAGGCAAAGTCACAAACAAATAAGACAACTTTTGGTATTATTATTGTAGATATATTTTGTTTAAAGCACAATATCAAGCTACAGCTTGTGTTGTCGCACACATGTGTTACATTTATAAATTGTAAATAATTTGTTACCATATAAAATTCGTGTATATAATATATAAATATTTCGCTTGCGTGGTTGCATTTGTAAAATTAGCACTAAGATCGTTTGTTTGTCATGGTTACATCAATGTTTTGATTGCGAAGCTTAACAATAAATATGTGTTGGAAGTGTTGGAAGCACATTTGAAATATGAATCGACGAACGACACAGATTCAGGTGAGGATGCAGATACAGATTCAAGGATACGACTTACTTACGAACTAGATATGCGTGAGTGAATAATGGGCTGTGAATTCGACGTTCGGAATTTGCACTGTTTTTCTTTTTAAATAATTATTTTCTTGTATAGGCACTACTACTGGATCCGCAGCAACGTGGTCTCCCCGGTTATTGCACGTTGTCAAGTTGTGTGGGAGGCATCACTTGCCGCTCTCGGTGCTCTCCTTGTTGCGCTCCTCGCGTATCCGCTTAAAGGCCTCCGTCTTGAGGAAGTCCACCGAGTTATAGACCACGCTGCTGGGCTTTGGGGCCCTGGCCCCGGCCGCATCAACGGCGGCCAGTCGCATGGCTCCGCCGGCTGCGCTTCCGCCCTGCGAATACAGATTCCCGACGTTCATGCTGGTACGATTCAGCAGCGGCGGCTTGTTGGTCACATCCAGGTCAAAGTACTGCAGCTTGTGCTCTGCCGGCGGCTGTGGTTGTTGTTGCTTTGGTGCCGCTCCTCCTCCCAGACTGGTCATGGCAGCGACGGCCGAAACGGTGCGCTGATGTTGCACTGACATGCTGCCCGGACTATGTGGATGATGCTGCTGGCGATGCTGCTGCCGCGGCAGGGTGCGCGTCTCATGGAAATAGGCAGCCGCCGCCGCCAGCGAATGTACATCCGTTTCATGGGGCAGCACCATGGAGAGCGGGGCTCCTGAGGAGCGACGTGTGGCCGGTGACATGGTGGCCGAAGTTCCCAGCTAGAAATCAGAATGTAAACGTTATTTACATTCCAAGATAATTCCCGAATATAACTCCTTACCTTATAGGCATTAGGCTTGCACTTTCTATCCACGCTGGGCGGTCCCACAACTCCCTGCTGCTGCTGCTGCAGCTGGGCAGCTCCCAGCTTGCTGGTTAAATGCTCCACACCCACCGGCGGCTTGGCCGGAAACTCCTCCGGCGGTTTGTCCTCCAACGCCGGCGTCCCGGCCACCACCTTGGGCTTCAGCTTGCGATTAACTGGCGGACAGTCTGCTTGCTCCATGAAATCGTAACGAAACACATTGCCCTCCATCTTGGTGGGCGCTGCATTTGTATAGCAGTGCGGGCGTGGCAGCGTGCGAGCACTGGCGGTGGTGGGCGATGTGGTTGGTAACTGACCGGAATTCGGCACTCCCGCTGTCGCTGTCAGTGCGGCGCCAGCTGTGGCGGCCATAAGATTCGGTGTGGAGGCCGCTATGGGATTGCTATTGTGCGGACTGGTGACCACCCCGGGGCGCTCGCCCAGCAGCTGGTTGACATTGTAGTAGGGCAGCTGATGGGAGCGTGGAATGTCATAGCTCTCCTCGATGAAGGCCGAATGGGCATTGCGGCGCGCCACAATGGCCGGTGAAGTGTTCTCCGTATCCGATAGCTGCGGCAGATCGCGAGGAATCCTTAAGGAAGATACATTATTACCACTATTCTTCAGTTTTCCATATATTTCCACTCACTTTTCATTCTCCTTAAAGTCCAATATGAGATTATTCTTGTTTTTTAGCACCTTGGCCAGTTTCTCAAGCGTTCGCTGGTCTCCAGGTGAAGCAGATGCCACTGCTGCTGCTTCTCCCGCCTGCTGCTTGGAATTCAACTTTTCCACTGGCTGTGCGCTGCCACCTTCTTCGGGCATTTTGGAGAAACGCTGCGAGTAGGTCAGCACAAAGGATTCGTTCTCAATGGAACTATCCGAGGGTCGGGTGCTGCGATCTGTTATGAATTCAAAGTTATTAACGAGTTAATAAGTTCTATGTGCATAGGGAACCTGTGAAAACTCACCCACATTCTCGCGGAGGGGCAAGGGATGTGCCCACTCATCGTCATCCGTGAACACACTCTCCGAATCGGAGTCCGAGCGCTGTTTACTGGCATTGGCATTGGCCAATTGTTGCTGCAATAAAAACATAAATAAATAAATGAACAAATAAATGGAAAAGAAAGATCACTTACCAGACTCAAATTGGTGATCTTCGGGGAGTAGGACTGATCGTTGGTCAGATTCAGACCAATATTGTTATGACTACGCGGCGTATCGTAGAACTTTGGATCCAAGTTATTCAGCGGCGTGGTGGGATTGTTTGGTATGGCCATTTCTCCTGCTCCTGCCCCCGATCCTACTCCTCCGGGTGGCACTCCCATGCCAGGCAGATAACGTGGACTGCCCGAGAAGCACTCGCTGATGGGTATATATGGCCCGGAGGCAGTGCTCAGGGCAGGCGAGGCCTGCACACTGCTGCTGCTGTTCTGCTGGGCGGCAACTGCCTCGGCCAAAGTTTGTTGCGTGAGCACCAGATGCTCCGGCAGCTTGCGTACCACACCATTGGCGCTGACTGCCAGACGAGCCTGCTGCTGCTGCTGCTGCTGTTGTTGCTGCTGTTGCTCGGCTGCTGCAGCTGCTGCCTGCGCCTGGATCAATGCACTGTGATTTAAATATAGAGCCGTGGCCGGCGATGGCGGTGGCTGCTGCTGGGCAGCCGAGAGCAGATCCTGCTGATCAAAGTTGCCACCATCGCAGAGCATCGACTCGCGATTGCTGTACTCGGTGTTGACATACACCGAATCCGAGTTATTGTTGCCGGCGTTCAGGGGCAACGGTTGCTGTTCAATGACCGCCGGTCGTCGGAGTTGTGTGGCAGAACCTCCTCCTCCTCCTCCTCCAGCGACAGAGCCGGCGCCCGATTGCGTCGCTTGTGTGGTTCCAGCGGAGGAGTGCAGCGAAGTGGTGGTCGTATTCTGAGTGGAGTTGCTCAGCCCGCCACTGGAGCTAGTGTGCTGGGTGCGGTTTTCATCTGTGGGAAGCGTTTAAATAATAAATAAATGGTTTTACCCGTAGAGGAGTGGGATTCAAGGGCAAGGCAAGGGAAAGGCAGTTTGTAGCTGTGTATAAATTATGTCCTGCGTCAACCCTTGGCTTTCCTTGTCCTATCATAAATCGTGACATCCTCGCCACACTCACCTGCCCCCACAGCGCCCAATGGCAGCTCGTTCGATTGCTTGGTGTCATGCAGGTGGCACACCTGGCATATGCAATTGACCCAGTCACGCATGTCCGCCTCCGTCTCCGCGGCCAGGTAATAGGTGCGCTTGGGCGTCTTGATGTCGAACATATACTGGAACTTTTGCTTGCGATTCTCCAGCCGCAGGCCGCAGTCCACCTGCTCGCACTGATCCAGATCGATGACGCCCTTCAGCTTGCGGCAGTTGTGGTCGGTGTAGTATTCGAGGCAGAACTGCTCGGGTATCTCGCCCTGCTTCAGTGTGAACCAGCGTCGACGCCAGCGCTGCAATGGAAACAAAAGGCATTAATGAGCTGGTAAACAAACAAGGATGTTAATGTAAATCGTCGTAGCTTGGGGGATACCCCTGTGAAAAGGGTAGAACCAAAGACGCTGGAATTAGTTTTGTTTTCGGAAGAAAATTGCACACTTCCGCTCTCACAAAGTTGAGAGCGTAAAAAATCTAAAACTAGGACGTTGCGCTATGTCCTATATAGCAAAAAAAAAAATCGTGTGGCGTTCAGCGTCTTAGTAAGTAGAGAGACGTTGGTAGAACACACCTTGGTGTACTGTGCTGTGTACTTGTGCTTCAAAAACAAAACATACACAAAGACCGGAAACTAAGGATCATAAATGCATGCATACATCGTCATGTTATCAAGACTTTAGGGTGTATTTTGGGTATTTCTTCTTATAGAAGAGGCTCCTACGTTGAAATTTGTGGCCCAACCATGCTTAAAATGTCAATTTTACTTGGAAAAATAAAAGAAATTTTAATGCTAGACTGCATTCTGCTTTATTTTTAACTTCAAAGACCTCGCTTTGAAATAAATACATTTGTTTACTTAAACAATAAAATAACACTGATAACAGCAGAAGTTATAGGCTATATTTTTTGTATAAGCTGTGTACTTTTGCTACATTTTTATCTGTTGACAAATAAAGGGAATCCCCGTTGTGAACTTTTACTTTTATGGTAAATATCACAGAAAATAATATACGACACAGAGTTAAAGGAGAAATGTGACTATTATCAACCAGATACTGATTATATGAGTTTGCTTTGAAGGAGACCTCCAACTATAGTCTCTAGTCTAGCCTCAATTAGTCATACTATTCTAAAATATCTCCCTATTATCATAAGAACTAGTCACTGGGGTTTCAATGAAAACTGGGTGATAAAAAAGGCCAATAAAACGTTGACTATCTTGTTTTTATATTAACAAATTAATACAGGCTTAAAAGCACGATTGTAAGCTTCCCACCGAGCATCCGCTGTCAGTCGACCTAACTCCCAGTCATGACAATAAAATAAACATAACTCACACTACGGATTGTGATTACAGACGTCGGAGGATAATGATACCCGCATCAAAACAAGGGTGCACCGATGGACTGTGGATGAAAGGTTGTGTGAAAGGGTGCAGCAGCCCACTACTACACTACCGCTCCGCTCCGGCTGACTACACTATACTATATACATTCGGTTATATCAAAATCCAACGCTAGTGGTGAGTAAGCGAATGATGAAGCGAAGTCAGCGACGACTGCAACGTCGCTGCTTTTCCGCGAATCATATTTTGCATTGACATTTTCTTGGGTAATGGCCGGCCGCCACACACACCCAGTGTGTACATCCACACCTACCTACACCCACGTCGTCGTCGAAATTGATTGCCAAACAAGCAGCTGAGTGAAATGGAGTGGTCAATTTGTGGTTTGAGTCTCAGCTGGCAGCAGAAACTCCAGTGGATTCTCTTTTTTTTTTCGAACTGCAGAATTTCACGGCTAATTGAATTATAAACAATAAACATAATGCCGCACACAAGCCAGAAATTGGCACCCCGAGGCGATGGAAATACGCAGATGATTTTCTTGAGGCATCATTATAACGGTTTGCTTACACACAGTGGTGCTCAAGATATTAGTTACTTAAAGGGTTTGTAAATAAAATAATTCCTCAAAATGTAAGCTTTGTATATAAAGTATATACTAGCTAATTCTTGATAAGATAATCAGTAATAGGCAAGCGGGAAATGCCTTGCTTTCAAGATCTCTACCAAGATTATATTATATTTTATAATATATAATATAATATTATTCTACGCTCACTTCTTAGAATGCAATCATTGCAGATTTGTAACTGTATTTAAATTCTTTCGAATGCTACTTTTTAGGGAACTACCTCCGACCCCAAACCAAAACTGTAATTAAAGGGTTGGAGCTCCTATAAAAAGGAGCCTGATTGAATCAGCTATTCAGTTTCCTCAAGAACTTAAGTCAAAAGATGAATCCAATCATTTACTTGAGGTGAGCTCAAAGCAATCTAAGATCCTGTCAACTAGGGATCCTAATCCTTAAATCTCCTCCCAGCTGCCTGGTGCTTGTGTGCACAGTCTATGCTGACCAGGACCAGGAATTCAATTCAGAAAAAAATAGATTGTGGAAATTATACGGCGATCCTTCGACTGACGAAGATACCAAGATCAGGAATGTACCTGATCTGGTGAAGTTCCTTGATAAGTACGCCGACCGCCTCGACTTAACGCCCGAGAGAAGACGAGGTGTCGCTGAAGCGCTGAGGAAGTACAAGGAGGAAAAGGCCAAGCAAGTTACTGTGGATGGCGTGGAGTCTCAGGGAGGCGGATTCTGGGGATTTTTTGTCAAAACTGTCCTTATTCACCTGGGCATTGAACTTGCAGCTAGCTAGAGGTGGCTTAAGCTCAGCATTGTTGTTATAAATTAATGAAATGTATAACATGTTTATATTTTTATAAAAGAAACAGTGGGGTTAGGTTGATGAACTGTACATTAATGTATTTATAAATAAACGTAATAATTGCAAATCCAATTCTTAGAAATTCCTCAATATCAAATCTATTAAATTTCCTTTGAAATCCATGAAATATTTTGGAATACCATGGAATTACCTCTGACCCCAAGACTTAAGGAGGAATCGATAAGCGTCAGAGCCCCTATAAGTAGGGAGTACTTGTTAGATCAGCTATTAGTTTCGACAAATCAAGAGCTTTAGCAACAAGATGAATCCTACAATTTACTTGAGGTAAGTTTGCAAATATTATTTAAATCGTTATATCCCTAAGTCCCTTCCTGTCCTTCGACAGCTGCCTGGTGGTCATCATCGGAAGTATTTCTTGGACAGCCCGTGCGCATGGTGACCAGAAATTCCAAACTGAATTGACACGATTGAAGAGTATTTACGGAAGTGATTCGGTCCACCAAATCACGAAGTATAGAAACTTTCCTGAGCTAATGAATTTCTACGAGAAGTACTCCGATCGGCTGCAGTTGACACACAAGGAGCGACTAGATGCCAATAGTGCCTTGAGGAGATTCAAGGAGGAACAGGCTAAACAAATTTGGGTGGACGACATGCCTCCTCAAGGTGGTTTCTTGGACGATCTCATTTCGATCGCTATAGATATTTTAACCGAAACACTCAAAAAAGCGACCGGAGCTCAGAACTAAGTAGAGATCTAAAAGAATCGCCTTATAAAGAAACACAAATTTATTAGTGTATTAACAGGATTAAATAAAGTGAGTTAAAGAACATAAACAAAATGCTTACTTTTCATATTTTAGAGAATAAGAAGAACGTCTTAATGGTGGCCTATTGTAAGATCGACTTTTGTCTTAACACTAAGACAAAAAATATTGTTTACTTTTTACATAAAAAAGGGGAAGATTTTGTGACAATAATAAATAATCTAAAAACTTGCTGAACCCTTCGTGACACGACTTTACTCACGACACGCGCACATCCCTAGAAGCAAGAGCAAGAACAACAACAAGGAGATGGGAAAGACAAGTGCGTCATTGTTTTTTTCGGCTCCCGTTGCTTTTCTTGTTGCTTTATTTTGGTTTTTGTGCCCCGATGGGCTTATCGGCACGCACACACATGCAAGCAAGTTACATATGCACATAAACATGCACACAGCAGCATGGATTCTCATTTCCTTTGTGCAGTCTTTCTACTAAAAAAAAAAAACAGAGAAGAGAATACGGGGAAAATAAATTTGATTAAACGCAACAGTTGGCGGTAATTTAATCCACGAGCGGCTGGAGGATGAGTTGGGGGGGAAGCAAACGGGGAGCAGGGAGCAGGGACCAGCTCCCTCAAGTAAACATTAAACGGAAAATTAATTAAGCGTAAATTTAGACCAGCGCCAAAACACGTTCCCACGCCATAAGCAAACATAAACAACGCACACCAGGGCCAGCAAGTACCTACACACACACACGCACGCAGAGAGAAGCAGAGTGGGAGGGGGAGAGCACACAGTGAAAGAAAGAGAGAGGGAGAGGGGGAGGAAGCCATCGTAAATTCATTCACATTTTCAATTATCGATGCCACCACTGCTCTCCCGTCCGCTTGCCTCTCTGCGGTTTTAGCTTGTTTGCATTCCAATCATTTGCCGTGATCCCCTCCTCGGCTTAAAAATGAATTAAGTTTTATATGACAAAAACAGCCACGGCAAACAAACTCACACACACACACACACACACACACATGTACACTCGGGGCAGGCACCCACCAATACAGCTGCAGCGTAATTGTACAAAAAAAATGCCACTGCCATTATCCATCGTTCCGTTTATTTGTCTTCTTCGTGACTCAGTCGATGATATGGACTTTGGAAAATCAACAACACTGTTAACTATGCCGAGATTGCGGAAATCTCTTCCGGCCTTTCGTTCACCGTTAACCCTTGCGGTCTTCACATTTCACTGATCACTCGGAGGAATTTCCTCCATTCGCTTTGAGCTCGGTTTCTCTCTCCCTCTCTTTCTTACACCAAAGGGGAAAACAGTTTTCACTCGCATCATATTGGCTCCTTTTTAGGACGCTTTTCACGGTTATGGAACTTACTGCTCGCCAAATACGCTTTGTGGGCGGCGACTTAATCAGCCAGCCCTCGTAGAAAGTGCGATCCATTATTGTGCAGCGCTTGAAATTATAAGAATTCGATTTGTTTCACTCCGCGCACACCAACAACGTTTAGACGGACCGTGGCCGGTCTCGACAGAAAACCCCGAGCAGTGTGACCGTGCGTCGTGGGTGGAAAAATACCGATTACTGAAGTTTGTTCCTACCAAATTCGCTTAAAAATGTTTCTTTTTTATTTGGACAATGTTTGTTTTAATATTATTATTTTAATTACTAGTTAATTATATATTTTAATTATATTATTATAAAAACTATAAGAATTTAATATACATTTATGCTTACGATTTAACCAAATATTTAAAGTTGTCAAACTTTAAAATGTTTAGCTTATATTGTTGATGTATTGTTTTTTTTAGTTGAGTTACAAGCAAATCATATTAATTGTAAATAGCACATAAAATACAGTCTTTAAAAATCTTAATGGCATTTGAAGCGCCACAAAATGTACAATTTTTGCTATTATATTTATCTTGCATTCACCATAGTTTAAAACTTTCAAGAAATTTTAAACCATATTATTTATGATACTTTGATCAATCAAACCACTATTTAAAATATATAGTTCATATATGTGTAGTTAATTATTTTTTAAGAGCCATTAAATACAGTTTTTACCTGAATATTACTTAATGTTTTAAATATTTGCAACGCTGTATTGTTTTCTTTGAGGTGTTGTCATAATTTAAATTCAAATAATAATAATAATAATTCGAATCTCGTTAGTTTTTATATAGTGTGTTCCAGATTTTCTTAGCTTTATTATTTAAAAACTTAAAAAAGGATTGGGCATCGAATGTAGAACTAGAAGCCCGGCATACAGAGCAAAACGAAAACACTCCCCATCGGCATGTACGTTTTGTAATTGTAAGCCTTATGATTTGTTTTTGTACTTCTGATACGACAGGCTTTTGCTATTAAACTTTCAAGAGCCATGTTTTTTTACGCCTTGAAGACATAGCTTAAATTGGTATAAACATCTAGGTTCTCTATTAAATACCACCATCATTATTAACATTCAAGACAAATACAATGTTTATTTTTTTACAAATAAGTTTTATTCCGCCGTGTCAAGTGTATGCCGACAACATACAGATTTTCCATGTAGAATAGCATTTTCTCCAGCAGCGCTACTGCACATAACAGCATCGCTACTATCGCTGGCGGCGTCCTGATATCAGGCGGAACCTGCTCCTGCACGCCGGACTGCCGCAACCAGTGCTTATTTGTCCTTGCTGTCGCCCTTGCCACCACGGATCCTACCGGTACGACGGGCAGCGATGAGACCGACCTTGCGACCGGCAGAGGTGCCTCGCTTGACGGTGGACGCCTTACCAATATGTTGATGGTTACCACCACCGTGGGGATGCTCCACAGGGTTCATGGCCACACCACGCACCTTAGGCCAGCTGTTGCGCTTCACCTTGTACTTGTGGTAGGCACGACCGGCCTTCAGGATGGGCTTGTCGATACGACCGCCGCCGGCAACGATGCCGACCATGGCGCGGTTGGCCGAGGGCACAACCTTCTTGGCGCCGGAGGGCAGCTTGACACGGGTCTTCTTGGTGTCCGGATTGTGGGCAATCACGGTGGCATAGTTTCCACCAGTGCGGGCCAATCGGCCGCGATCGCCGGTCTTCTCCTCCAGGTTGCAGATAATGGTACCCTCGGGCATCTGGCTCAAAGGCATCACATTACCGATCTGCAGGGTAGCCTTGCGACCGCAGTACACGAACTGGCCGGTGTGCATGCCCTCGGGGGCGATGAACAGCTCCTTGCGGATCTTGTAGCGGTAGGGATCGCGGAAGTGGACGACGGCCAGAGGAGCGCCACGGCCGGGATCGTGGATGATGTCCTAGAATAGTAGGGAGATCACATTAGATTCAATATTGTTTAATTTAATCATAGATAAACATCCTAATGCCGCCTATTTGGGAATACATGTTCCCTTGTGCTGGCGGCGCCCTATAGTA
>JAEIIU010044649.1:0-82580 GCA_018874675.1 Drosophila baimaii | reverse complement strand
TTGCCATCAACTCACCTTGACAACGCCGCGAATGTAGCCGGAACGCTCGGCGAAGTCCAGGGAACGCAGCTTGGCGGCTCCCTTGCGCTTCTTCACGTGCGCCTTGAACACGGAACCAGCGCCCTTACGCTGTGCACGAATAACGCGACCCATTGCTGCAACAAAACAATTAAAACACAGTTAATATCCAAGTTGTTCAGGTTCAGGTCGCCATTTAACGCTTATTTATCGCAACAGGCCACGAAATATTTGGCGCATTAGCTTTTGCAAGTCATGGCCTTTTCGATTTTCTTGTCATTTTGCTTGGATGTTGCTATTTATGTTGTTAAATTGCGCGATTATTATTTTTTTCCACGAGCGGATGCGAGACGTACCAAATTTCGGGTGGAAAAGAAAAGAAAGAGAGGGGAGTAGAGCTGTCAAAACACCGATGGAACTATCGATAGTGCCGATAGTTTGGTTGTGTATCGATTGCTTTTTAACTATCGGGATGGTAAGAAATCGGATATAGATAAAAGGTATTTGGAGATATTCAGGTAAATTCTATAATCTTTGTTGATTTAAAGATAATAAAACAGTTCCTTTTGTTAATTATGTTTCTTCTATCGATGTTTTTTGACAGTTAAATTCAGTGAGACCGTGTATCGGCTCTTGACTTTGTGCAGTCTGGCAGCACCAAGTGCGTTACATGAAAGTTGTAAGGTTGCCGGAGTCTTTCGTTTTTCAAACAAAAATTCAAATAATTAAATGAAAACTTAACTTAATTTATTGCATATGTAGCTTTGAGCTAATTAATTAATAAAAGTAAAAATGTAAAGTATATGATTGGGAAAATTCGTATTATTCTTCTTATTTATTATTGCCTTGGATGAACCAAAGCGTATTCAACTTTTCTTTATTTAAACTGAAATAAACTTAGTTTAATTGAATTGACTTACAATTTCATTTAGAATTTAATTTAACTTGGTTATTTAATATTTATTTGACAACCTTGATTTGTTACTTAAAATCTCTATTCTTTATCATTCTGTCGCTTTTTTGATTCCCTCGGTTGCTCCTTTAATGGCCAGGTGTATAACGAGTTCCTTGAAAAATTTTGTAAACCACTTTCCCGTGCCACCTTGAAGAGGTGCATCATCCACTAAGTCCTCGTTGGCCTTTTCCTCCTTATATTCCCGTAGAGCATTAGCAGTTTGTGCCCGTAGATCGGGTGTGACATCAAGGCGATCGGCGTACTTGTCAAGGAAGTCCGCCAGTAGCGGGACATTCCTTTCCTTGGTGGCCTCATCAACGCTTTGATCATAGTAGATATCAATTACACGTGTCCTTTTAGATTCAAAATCATCTTCGGCACTGGCAGTCCACACAAGACTTCCCAAGACGACCACCAGGCAGCTTAAAAAAAAAAATTATTAAGAACTTAAGGATACCACATTATATAAATAATTAAAAGGTTACCTCAGGCAAATTATGGGATTCATCTCGTACTGAAGCTCTCGATTTCTAAGTCGAAACTAATAGCTGGTGCAATGAGTGCTCCCTATTTAAAGGGGTTCTGGCTCTTATCGATGTCCCATCCACCCATGGGTCAAAGGGAGGCTTACGAAATAAACTGATTTAATTGGTGATTAACAAAAGCTAGATTTTGTAATTAATAATAATAATAATAATAATAATTAATAATAATAATAAGAAATTAGCTCTCGCATCTCATAGCTTCCAAAGCTCCCCGAATTATATAAATAAATCCACACAAACTCACTTTAGAATGCAAATTATTTAAATTTTATTACGACCACAGTCATTATAAAATTATTATGTTAGTAAAAAACCTTTAAGAGATTGCTTTTTTGATTCCTTCAATTGCAACTTCGATGCCGGCCTGTACAAGGATCGTCCTTGCAAGTTTTGAAAACCAACCCCCTTGAGCCGGCGCACCATCCACGATTTGTTGTTTGGCCTTGTCCTCCTTGTATTTGCTTAATGCATCATTAACACGGGTTCGCAGTTCGGGTGTCAACTCAAGCTGGGCGGCGTACTTGTCGAGAAATTCCGCCAGAAATTCGGCATTCCTTTCCTTAGTGGCCTGATCAACATCCTTATCTCCGTAGATTTCAAGTACACGTGTCCTTTCCGTTTCGAAATCATCCTCGGCACTGGCTGACCACACAAGGCTTCCGATGAGGACCACCAGGCAGCTGAGGAGAAATCATCAAGGATTCCAGGATACAACACAAAATTATAATGAATTTGAAGCTTACCATAGGTAAATTTTTGGATTCATCTTGTGATTGCAATTCTCGATTGGTTTGATAGTCGAAACTAATAGCTAAGTCCAACGCATACTGCGTTTATATAGGGGTTCTGGATTGATTTGCACATCACATTTCAAACAGGTGTCAAAGGTTGTTGCACTTTTTCCCAATAATCTTGATGTGAGCTGGCCTATAAATTTTTCCAACGAATTGATAAAGCTTTTGATGCAAATGAAAAATATATATATATATATATATATATAAAATCTATGTGTATTAGATTTCCCAACATTTGACAGATTTAATCAGATTTACTCATTCTTGGAAAGTGAGATTAGGAAGTTCCCCATAGGGTACATAGGACCTAGTCACCCGGCAATAGTTTAGGGTAAACATGGCAATGAGTGTGTACCTATTTATTTGTTTATTTATTTGCTTATTTGTTTTTATTTATACCAATCAAGACTTTTGTTTAATAAGACAAATTCAACAAGACTTTTAACAATGTTTCCCGCATAGTTATGGACCCTAAAAACCCTAAAATAATCACCATATTCGCTAAACGGTTCAAGGACACTAATCTGTAGCCTTTAATTATATTTTTAAAAATATTCAAAAACATCTATAAAATGGGGTTAATTTATAAGATACATAATTATTATTTTAAAATCAAAACCTTCTCTTTTCCGCTCTTTTTTCTATATAATTGTTTAGTAAACTAGCCTGGAAATTGTTTAAATATATATAAATGAAAATGTGAAGTTAACATATAGTTTCTGTAAACTATTATATATAACTTAGATATTAAATAAAAATTATTTTGTAACCTAATTTTTATGTTCATAAATTCTCTTTATTTATTCCATTATTTATAGAGAAAGTTTGGGGATCCGGTTGCGAGTAGAGTACTTTCAGTATAGTATTTATTTTGCCAAAGATTGTGATTGTCCACAGACCTTGAACAGTCACGCCGTCCACCTGAGGTTGATTAGCCTTCACTTCCGTGTATACCCTCAATGCATCATCGGCTTTTACTCGCCCTCTGGGTGTCATTCTTAACCGATCTGAGTACTTTTCGTAGAATTCCATTAAGTCGGGGATAGCTCTAAACTTAATAGTCCGGGTAACCGAGTTATCTTCATAGATGTTCTTTAATCGTCTCAATTCAGCAGCGAATTCCTCGTCGTTTTGTGCATTAGCTGTACACACAAGACTTCCGATGATGACCAGGAGGCTGAGGAGAATTTATTAGGACCTTAAGAATATACATTTTTTTTAATAAAATTGTAGCTCACCTCAGGTATATTGTTGGTTTCATTTTGAGGTTGAAGTCTACGATTTGAATTTCAATCAACAACTAAAACTAATCGAAACAGTGCTCCCAATTTATAAGAGGTTCTGGCTGTATTTGATTCAGCATTTTGGATTGATTTTATATATTATTTTTAATGCCACTTATTTTTTATAATTCCCTATGAAAGGGTTATTAAGGGTTCCATTATATTTCCAACTTTATTTAATTGCGTTCCTACGATTTATAATCTAATTCTGAATCAGCAAATTCTTTTAATTTATTTTAAACGGAACCCATAGGGTACAAAGGTAGGTAGATTCCAACGAAAGTGTATGCAAAAAGCAGGAGGCATCTCCGCTCTATTAAGTATATATGTATATATTATTTTTTGATATTATTATTCCTTATACAGTAGTGTCCTTTATTTTTCTAGTCTATTTGAGTAATATTTTCTAAGATAAGTACAGCCTAGGGAAGATGGGAGCCAAGAAAACGCATCTCTTTAGGTAATTTAAGTCACAGACTTGAGTACCGGGTATACCATAGTCAATCACATTCCTATGTAACTTTTTTACTTGTTTTTTAATTGTTTTAAAAATCTAAACATGTATCAAAATCTAAACAAAAATATCTTAAAACCCGCCTCCCACTAGATTAAAAAACCACTTTATTTTATTTTTTTGTTTTTTTTTTTTAATTTTGAGATTATATATATATATAATAATTAGATTTACATTCATTTCTGTATCATTTTACTTGTTTTATTTTAGAAATAAAGTAAGCATTTATTACTAATTCTTTTATTCTTCTTTTTTTACTTGTTTTAGATTTTGCATTTTAGTGCACTTTTGTTTACCATTTTGCTTCGATGAACATTATTAAATACGGGGGTATGGGGGCATACAATAATTTTATATAACACAAAAACAAACAATATTTTAAACATACTTTTTTCTTTTCTTAATGAGACATTTTTGTGTGTGTGTGTGGAGGGAGATTGGCGTGTGTGTGTGTGTGGAGTGCTTGGGGGACGACACAAAAAATAAGGCAGAATTAGTATTCCAGTTTTTTTTTTTTTTGAGGGTTGTATATATATTGCAACGTGACCACTTTTGATATTGAGAAGAGAAAGCTTGTAAGAAACACAAGGAAAATGCACAACAAGCGGAGATGAATGGTTCGGTTCGTTTATGGGTTATCAAATTGTAACATGCTACGATTTAATAGAATTTTGGTTTAATTTTCCCTCTGCAATTCATCATCATCATCATCATCGTTCACATTCATCAATATTCATTCTCGTTTTCTTTTTGCTCTGTATAAAAGTTCAGTAAAAAATGCAGCTTAACTAGGTTTATCATCCTCTTCGCTTTTGTTTTGTTTTTTTTTGTAATTAATTCCCTCCAATTTGTGGTTATCAAGGAGCAGCAGGCTCTCCTTTGTAAACGTCATGCGGTGCGTTTATTTATTTCATTTCCATTTCCTTTAATTGTTGCAAGCTTGCTTCTGGGTTTTGCTTCTTCTGCTGTTTGCATTTTATTTTGTTTGTGTTGCTTGTTCGGCTTTTATTTTACATTTAATCAATTATTTAATTGTTTACTTTTGTTTTTTGTATCACTTAGTTTTTACAATGGCGTTTTTTTTTTGTTGTTGTTTATGTGGGTTTTGTTTGCTCTGCTTCTCTGCTTCTCTTTACTCTCTTACTCTCTTCTCTTTCTTCTGCATAAAATGAGCGCAATTTCCTTTCTTGCTCTGCACTAACACATGTGTGATCATTATCAGAAAAACGCACAAATAAATTCTATTTTGATAATATCAAGAACAAAAACTAACTGCATATTATTATTATTTCTATATTTATATATATATATATATATATATGCATATACATATACATATATGCGACGTTCTCTTCGATATACTATATGCTCGTATGCTCTGTTGCTTGTTTTCAACTTAAGTTTAACTTGTAAGCGAAATCATAATTCATCGAAAAAACAACATACTTGAAACGACATTCGAAATGAATCTGGGATCATTTATGTAACGTCAATATACATAGATACATCGAAAAGGATATAGGGGATAAATTGCTTTTCTGCGGTTTCTGTTCTCTCTGCTCTCTGCTCTTCTCTGAACCAGATCTCACGAAAAACCTCGGCGAGTGAGCTTGCAATGTGTGTGTGTGTGTTCGTTCGTCTCTCTAAATATTAAGTAGATTATTTTATATATTTATATATATAGGCGCTCGTCGATTCCCTTCTGTGAGCTCTCTCTCTCTTAGCACATTTACTAATTGAAACGTTGTTTGTCGTGGTGAATTTCATAAGCACTCTTCTTCACTTAAATCAGCTAATTATCTCTTCGTTATGTCGTGTGTGTGTGTGTGGGTTTTGTGGGATACTTTCTTTTTTGTTTTGCTTGCGTGTTGTAAAATAAGAAGAAAATGTTTATGGATTTATGCCTGCTGGGTTGAGCAAGGGCTGCCTGTGCCTGTACCAGTGCCTGCCAACATCAGCGATTACCAGTTGGCCATGCCCGGCTTGTTGAGCGTCATAAAGTAGATTTGACACGATGAAGCACCTTTGGCACTGCTGAAGAATACTTTGTCGTTGCGCTCGCAAAGGAATTTCAAGCGTTGCGCCTTCTTGTGCATGAACACACCATCCAAATGGCCGCTTTCAACGGAACGTATCTGAAAGAGAGGGCAGGAAAACCAAAGGAATTAATTATAAGAGTTGTAGAAGAGAAAAGTTGGTATAAATTAGAGCTTTTATCCATATTGTTAACTAAGAGAGCGAAGTGTTTATAGACTAGATCTTATATCTGCATTGGAACACTCTGCGAACTTAAAGCCTGTTAGAAAATGGTAGGAAAACCACAGGAATTTATTATAAGAGTAATAGAAGAGCAAAGGATAGGAGTCTAGTCGTGACAAAATGAAAGAATGTAACAGCAGTTACTCATTTCCTACGATAGTTTCGATTGTTTTGATCATTTTGTGCTGATCGAGAAATGTTGTCGTGCTGCACCTAGCGCTGGGTACAGGGTTTGTTGCCATAGAGACAGAGAGAGCGCGCTCTAGAGCCGGTTGCTCTCTTGAAGGTATACAGGTATACGACGACTGTATTTGTGTACACGTATTCTCACACATTCTACATCTGTAGGCACACATGCAAGCGTGTTCTACTTTAGATTTTAACGCTCTTAACTTTGTGAGAACGTGAGAGAGCGATTTTCATTTAAAAACAGACAAATTTGCTTGCATATGACAATTCAAACGCGTGGTCGTTACTCATCTTAGTATTTCTAGCGTCTTTGCTTGAGGATTGGTATTATTAGAAGTAAAAGAGCAATGTGTGTATGCGGTAGAGATTGGAACTTTATCTATAAATATCGCTATAAAGATGAAACATTGAGCTAACCTAAAAGCTAAACCTAAAGCAAATTATTTATAGCTTATAAATGATTCCAGAAATTGGCTCAAAGATCGTAGTTATTGTGTGTATGCTCTAGAGATAGAAGCTTCTTTATCAAATAGAATATCTTTATGAAGATTAAGCATTCTCCTAACTTAAAGCTATTTATTTATACAATAAACCTTATTCTTAACCACTCACCTCAATTGCTTTATTGCCCCAACCCATAATTTGTCCCGTGCCAATATATGCCACTGAGGTGGGCATTTCGCCCCACTAAAAGAATACGAAAAATTACACATTAGAGACAGTACATACAAAAAAGAACCAACAATTCTCTCAATGACTTGCCTGCAGCACAATATTCTTGGAGACACGACCCACAGTGTTGACATAGACGCCTTCATTGTCATAGCAGAGCAGCAATTGCATGCCATTTGAGTTTGGAAGCGCCACAATACAGTGCGGAATGATTGCACCCTGAGTCTGTATTAATAACATAATTATTTAATAATGATTTATACTTAAAACCAAACCAAAACTTACATGCTTGGGAAGATAGATATCGTATACTTCAGCTGAATCTAAATCAACCGCATGGAAACCCTCGGCGGAGCCATAGATCACCTTCAGTCTCGATTGATCCTCAATTGTTAGATCGACCAAAAGCGGGCGATGTTCCAATTCACCAAAATTCTTTAATTAAGAACATAAATATTAGCTATAGAAAGTTAGGAAAAGTAATGCTATTAGGTCTTACCTTAAATGCCATAAATTTGTGATATGGTTTGGGTGCCCATGCATAAATTTCAATCGAGTCTTTTAATGCAATCACTAGGAACTTAATCCTCTCGTATTTGACAATCTTAAAATGTACAGCACCTTGGAGATCACCAACGTTAATCCAACCATTGCGACGTTCCACTTGCTGTGGGAATTGGAATAGAAGAATGGAATTCGTATTAGTAATTAGTAATGGTGGAGGGACCACTGATGTATAGCCTTAAAGAGTAAAGTTATGAGAGTTTAGAACTCACATCGGACAGGCCATCGGTTCGCAAGATCTTTGACTTGAGCCAGGACAAGTAGTAGACGCGCACGCGATTCTTCTTTCCGGATATGGTGACCAATATGTTCTGGCCCTCTAGCACCTCCATTTGCTGGAAACGACGTCGCGAAATGAGCTGGTAGACCTGTTGGTGATAATTATTTAAGATATTATTTATATTTTCTTGAAAAATATGTAAAGTTCCTAAGCTCACCTTGCCCTGACCGGATCGATCCAGCAACATTAAACCATTCTCCGTTCCGATGAGCAAATTGACGCCCCACAGCGCCGCGCACAGGATCTCCGAGTTGAAACGCTTCTTATACTTACGAATCTCGGGCGTATCGTTGGCCGCCTCGTGCGAAGTGGGCGTCACATTGACATTGACATGAGACTCGCGACGCGATGGACCGGAGCCGCCGGCACCGAAGCCGAAGGTCAGGAAGCTGCGCTGCTTCTGTTGCAATGCATACGCGTGCGGTGGCAGCGGTGTGTTGTTGGCATTGGAGATCGATAGCGAGGCCGAGGACGTGGAGGAGCAGGGCGTCAGATGGTGTAGGTTCGCGGAGGAGGAAGAAGCAGATTTGTGCAAGAGATTAGTAATACTGCTGGAGGAGCGCGTCTTGCTGATCGAATTCTTAGGCGAATTCTGGCGCGAATTCGATGAGGACGAGGCGAGCGATATCGTCGATTGTGGCGAGTGATTATTGCTGCTGATAATCACGCCCCCAAGAACGGTACCGCCCCCCAAGCCGAGACCGCCTAGAGCGCCGCCGCCGCCGCTGCCGCTTCCGCTGCTAGCGATAAACGATTTCGATGGCGTGGAATGCACGGATGAGCTAATGGCCGCCTGATACTGTTATCGATTTTCGTTCGATTATTTCGATTATTTCGAATGTTCGTTTTTTGTTTTATTATTTGATTCGTTGGGTTTTTTGGGGTTGTTTTGTTTTTATTTTATATATAGAGAGAGAAAAGAAAAATAGAAAAAGTGCAAAGAAAAAATGTAAATAATTAGTTTTGAGATTTTTAACCAAAAACTAAATAAATAAAATATTTTACACATGCTGGGGTTTTCGGGTGTGTGTGTGTGTGTGCGGGCATTATTACGGAGTGTGTTGTGTTTTTGTTTGTGTTATGTGCAAAATGCTTAAACTAACAATAATAATCGAAAGTGTGTAGCCAAAACTCATTCATTTATTTGTTAAAAGTAGGTGAAATATGTGGAAAATGTGTTAGAAAAAACAAATAAATAAAATCAAAATGTGATTAGTCTTTCCCTGGGAGGCCAATGATTTAAATGATAGAGAAAATACATTATAAATTACTCAAGTCAACTGGAAAGAGGTATATGACTCGAGAGAATCAGATTCAAGTTAAGAACCCGAAGTTGACTAGAGTTTTATGTGTGTTTGGGTAAAAAAAACATGAAAAATCTTTTGTAAAATTTTCTTGGAGTGTTTCTTGTATGTGTGTGTGTGTATAGTGTGTGTGACTGTAACCAGTGTAAGCAAAATATGTTAGTTAAAATGGAAATTGGGTTTGACCAAAGACGCAAGAATTATTAAGATAAGTAACGGCCATACATTTGAATTGCCATACGCAAGCAAAACTTTCTGTTTTCGGACGAAACTTGTGCTCTCTCGCTCTCACAAAGTTGAGAGCGTAAAAATCTAGATGCATACTATCTTTGCCAGGACGTTGCGCTCTGTCCTACATGAAAAATGCGTGTGCAAAAAAGCGTAAGGCGTTCGGCGTCTTAGTAAGTAGAGAGTCTTTAGTTTGACTGCTATATAACGCAGGACAGTGAATCGGATGGGATATACCTCGCGAAAAATTGTATAAAATGGTAAACTGATATCGAAGAATTATTCTTTGTACAGAGGTAGAAAAATAAACTGAAAGGCATTCCTAGTGCTGGGATATAATAGGTTGAAATGAGATAATAGTGAACAACAGGACGTCTACCTTATCCCTTAACTTAAAAAACACATACAAAATGTGATGAGAGAGAGAGAAAGGCTTGTGTGAAAATTATAAACTATACACAAAAGTATTTTTTTTTTAGTTGTTGGAATTTTTGTTTGGTTTTTTTATACAAGACAGAAAATTATACAAAATAAGGAGCATTTTCGAAGGGTTTTTGTTGGTTGGTTGGTTGGTTCGTTGTTGTTGTTTATTCATACTTACTATTGGTAATGTTTTGTTTGTTTTGTATTTGATTGGTAATTTGTAATTTGGTTAGAATATATCGTAGTGGCCATCAGCTCAAACGTTGCGGAAAGACAAAGCACAATTATAGAAGAAGAAATTTGTTTGTTTTAAACGTTTTGGTTTCTGGTTTAACTTTTAGGTTTTTTCTTTCAATTTTCTTTGTTGTTATAAATCATTTCATGCTTCATGCAATTATTATTATTCGACCAATTTATTGTTTAACACTCTTCATAATGAACTTTGCACTCCACGTCAAAGAAATACATATACTCTTTACTTTTCTTTCGTTCTTAGTTATTAGTCACATTTATAGATAGGATTAGATATATGGGGGGTCTTTAAATCACAAAAAATCATAAGGTAATGTAAGAAAATTAAGGGTTTCTCAATGGCTTTTGTTGTAAAGTACTTGAATTTATTGCTCAGGTTAGTAATATTATGATTGTTTAATAAATAAAGATAAACCCACGGTGGATTCGTAATATTAATGACTGATAATGAGGGCATTTTTTATGACTCCGGAAGAACCTACAGTTCTAGCCATGAAATGACTCGCCTTTTGGCCATGAATTTCTGATTTCTACTCGAACAGAGACAGAGAGACAACGAATTATTATCACAAAGTAAATATAAGAACGAAACAATAAATAAATGTAACTCAAAGTGGACGGACACAAGGGGTTACAAACGACAAAACGATACAAAAAAAAAAAAAAAAACACAATGAAAAATCGATTAAAACTGATAAATGGCACACACTCACCTCCTCACTGGATGATTTATCGTGACGCGGTGGCGTTGCTGGCGATGCCTGGCTGAGCAGATCGGGCAGGACGCTGCTGGTCCTGGTGCCAGGAGTGCCTAGTCCATCGGCGCCCACTCCACTGCTGCCGCTGACGCCGCCGCCGCCTCCTACGCCGCCGCTGCTGGTGCCGCCGCCGGCTCCTCCTCGATTCTGTTTGGGAGCAGATGGAACCATATTATGAGTACATTGAAGGTTTCTTTTGTTTGTAACCAAATTTGCAATGAAATTAATAAGGAAACGAGTAGGAGAGAGAGTCAGAGAGTCAGAGAGTATGGGTTATAGAGGATGGAGGAGGAGAAACGGAAAGTAACAAACGTAATGAGATTCAAGGAACGTACAAAAGAGAACATAAAGATTCAAGGAGCAGCAGCACAAAATATATAAATATGAATGCCAATGAGACACACTTTGAGGTTGTTGTTGTTTGTTGTTGCCTATATGGATGATGACCCCGACACTACTAAAGCCTTGTGGTTTTGCTGGATTCCGCTCGTATTCGATATACATTTAGATACAGATACAGATACAGATAGTGGTGTGTGTGTGTGTTGTGGGTATGTGTGTATCCTTGAGCTTACAAACTATAACATTTAATCATCATCCTGTTGTCTTTTTTCTGATGGTTTCAAAATTGTTTTAAAGCTAGAAACTAAACTTAAACTAAATAATTAGCAAACACAGCAACTTCAGCAGGCAAAACGTGGACTCAAGTTGCAGCAACACTTTCGCGCTTTTCTTTATTTATTTTATTTCTTAATTTTAACTTTCCAAACCAGCAAACTTTTCTAATTGATTTCGATTTTGAGTTTGTCTTTTTGTACAGAGAATAAAAGCTTTAAAACAATTTTGAGCGAAAGCAAATATATAGAGTTTTATATACAGAGATGAGATACACAGAGCAGAGTTACACAGGTTATATACGAGGCGGCAAAGAGAAAGTGTCTAAATAGAGAGAGAGAATTTCTTTCTTTTTGGTTTCTAAAAAAAAACGGGAAATTAATCTAGCCAAAGTATTAAAAGTTTAATTAGTTATTTATAGTATAAATGCTAAAAGCACTGTTACAGGAGTGCCACAGAAAGTGCTGTAGATTTGTAATCCATTTAAATTGCTCCCCTAAAGTACGCTTGAAAAATCACCTCACATTTTCTATGGCATACTTTTCTGCAACTTTTTTTTGCCAAAGTATTAAAAAAGATTGAATAGTTACTTATAAATGTAAATTGGATTAGCGACCTTTTATTTGTTAGTTAATGCGTTAGCGAACTTATAAATGCTAAAATCACTGTTACAGGAGTGCCACAGAAATTGCTGTGGATTTCTAACTTAAAGTGGCGTCTCCCAAAATTGCATGGCATACTTTTCTGCAACTTTTGAAATTGTTTCCAATTCTAGGGAATTTTCTAGGGCATCCCTGCTTAGTATAGTTATAATTATTTTTCTTCTCAGTGTTTTCTCTGCCAATTAACAAAATCTACTTATTTAAATTCCCCAAAAATTATTTAGTACTTCGAGCATTCTTTATACATCCCATTAAAACCATATATAATTAAAATAGCTACTTTTATGAAAGCACTAAATAACAAAATAGTCGCTGAATCGATCACTGAGAGAGCTGCCTCCAATCGTAAATCTTCATGGACACCGTTATTAACATATAAACAAGAAGTTTAGGATAGCTTCAACCTGCACTACGAGTATTAATTAAAACTTGATCTCATTAGCATTCGATTCGATACTTTTGCTTTGTTTTCATTTTTTTTTTCGGGGTATATTTTTTTAGAGTTATTATATACAGATGTTCTACCAGTTATGGGAGGCATTAATAGATTGGCGTTTAGTTAATCACAGAGTTCTTAAGCGTATTAGAGAGAGAGCGTAGCGTAGCGTTGACTTAATCTTAATTATTAGGGTTGCGGTTAGCTTAGTTCCTATGAGATGGCATTTGGGCTCTGATTGATAAATAAATGGTAAATGCAATTAAATAATTAGAAATAAACCAAAGTAAACCGAAATAAACCAAAAACATGCTCAAGCAATGAAAGAAACGTTAAATACATGGTGATTGTATGTATGTTTTCCCTCAAATATTGTTTTTTTTTTGTTACAATTCCAGCTGTTGTTTTATTATTTACGAGCCGTTAGTTTAAATGTTTATTAACAGTGCGTGGTGCGTGGTGCGTGGTGTGTGTGTGTGTGTGCGTGTGAGGTGTGGGTGTGTGTGGTGTGCTTATGCAAATGGTAAATTTCAACAATTTGTTGCCTTGTTTTTTTTAGGTAGGTTTGGGTTTGGTTTACGTTTCTGGCGCCAAGACAAAACACATTTAAAATGGAATAACATTTTTTTTGCAATAGTTTTTTTTTTGTGAGTTTTATGTTTCGCAGCATTTTTTGGAATAAAATGTTTGCCTCTCTCGGTTGTAGTTGTTGTTGTTGTTTTGTGCGAGCTGAGAACGTTTACCTGCTGCTGTTGCTGCTGCTGCTGCAGTAGCTGCTGCGCCTGCTGCTGCTGCTGCTGTTGCTGCCGCTGGGCACGAACTGCAGCATTCTGCAGCACAATGACGGATTCAGTCTTTTCGCGACGCGGTCGCAGGAAGTTGAAGCTGGCCAGGGACTTGGAAGGCTTGGGTGCAGCTCCCTTGGCTGCCGCCGGCGTGGTGACAGAGGCCGTGACTCCTGCCGCCGGGGCTGCTGTCGGCGTGGCGGCATTCTCCTTTTGGTTCTTGCTGCTGCTGCTGCTGCTGCTCGTGAGGCTGCTGTTGTAAATGCTGTTCCTTTGGTACATGACACTGGCTCTGGCCGCTGGCTGCGGCAGCTGCTGCTGGTTGGAGCTGGAGCCCAATCCCGTTCCCGAGCCGGAACCACCCAGCACTGCCGAGTGGCGCTTGGTGAGCGGAAAGAAGTCCGAGTTCTCGCGCCGAAAGCCTCGCACAAAGTTCATTGGCAGTTTGGAGTCGGAATCCTGGCGCTTGTGCGCTTGCATGGAAGTGGTGGCGCCGGGACTTGGTCCCTGTTCTTTGGCAATACTTTGGCTGCTGGCACTCGGCTGCTCGGCGCCCTTCAGTGGCTGATAGCCCCGTGGCACTGGTCTCGTTATGGCCTCCGCCACACTGGCCCGCTGCAGCTTTGTGTCCACTTTGAGTGTGCTCAGCTGCGAGCTCCTGCTCAGGCTGGCCGTGGTGGTGGGGCTACTGTTCGCACTGCCGCGGTTGCTGTTGCCTCGCGGTCCATTGGCGTTCTTGGGGAAGAAGCGATCAAAGTCCCAATCCCTTAGCAGGCGGGAGTCCTGGTCGCCGCGGGGATGCGGAGTTGGTGTGACATTGGCGTGCGAAGTCGAGGCGGACTTTTGCAGGCGATTTATGTTGTTCTGCTCTAGTTTCTACTCGATGTTTGGTTTTTTATGCAGGATTTTCAGGATTTCAGGGATTTTTTTTATTTGGTTTGTTTGTTTTCAGGGAGGAGTTGTTGTTGTTGTTGGTTGTTGTAGTAGTTGTAGTTGTTGTTGTTGTTGTTTGTGAGTACGCAGCAAGAGAAGAATGTTGTTAGGTTTTTGGTCGGTTCTTTTGCATACTTAGAGAGGCATTCTAAATACACTGATCAACAAAAATCGAGAAGAAACAGCACCATAGCCACAAGACAAAACCTAGGGATTATTTAGGGGTATTTTCTTATAGATTGCTGCTTCTTTAGTAGTAACTTTCCTTTTAGTTTTATTCTGGTTTTGAAATAACTTTTTAAAATATAAAAGTACATCTTACTTTTTAACTTCAGGTTAACTTTTAACCTTTACCTTCAATATAACATGTCAAAATCTATAAGAGAGCACATATATCTATATCTTTTCTATACTATTTACTTTCCTTTAGTTTTTCTCTGGTTTTGAATTAACTATTTAAGATATATACAATACTTTTAAAGTTCAGGTTAAAACTTTAACTTGTGCCTTCAATGTAAAAATGTCAAAATCTATATGAAAGCTTCATATATTGTAAATACATATTCAGAATATGGTAAAATGTAATTTACTTGATTATATTGCAGATCCAAATGGATATTCTTTTGATATTAAAGTTCAGGTTAAATGTTGACGTTAAAAATCTGTGTTATTATTATTATTTGATACACTTCTCTTTCTAATGAAGCATATATTTAATATTTAATATATAAACCGACAAACAATATATTCTAAGTCAGCATTTATGTCTAATTTATTCATTTATGCACTAATAAATTATTTTTCAGAACAAGTTTCTGTTAAATGTTCGAGTTAAAATGGTTCTAAAAAAATTCTCTCAAAAACTAAACTACAAAAGTATGTTTCCATCTATAAATTAGCAATCAATAAGAAAAACTACCTTTAAACCCCCATTTTAAGGGCCTTTATCTTTGTGGCAATGATATTTTATGTTTATCCCAATTTTCATCGACCTGCGCTTGAAGAGAATTGGGGATTCTTCTGCCACAAAAAAAAACCCACCGCAGCATGGAACGTTTTTCATGAATTCTGCTTCTGCTTCTTCATTCCGGTCGGATATATATATATAATATACTATATATGGGGTGTTTTGTGCATATAGTGCATATATATATAGTCATGTATGTACAATGTTTCGATCGTGTCAACATATTCTATGCATCAGTGCATTTATATATATTCATAGATGCAACATCACACATGGCTCAATCAAAGATATACACAAAAAATTTATACAAAATCAAGGTAAAAAGGTGTCAAAAAATTTGGAAAAGAAATTTATACAAAAAGAAAAGTAAAATTCACGAAAAAGATTTCACACTGCATACGCCATTAAGTTACTATTTAAAAATATAATCATTATATATATCAAATCAAGATTAATTCAAGATCAAATAAATTTAGTAAGGAAATCAAATATTATTTTAACTCTTTTTATATTTTTTTTTTTTTGCTAAAGAGAACCACAACCAGGTTTAACTTATTTAATATTACGCTGTATTTCTTATTTATTTTTGTTTGGATTAGGTTTATTCTTTAGTTTTTGTTTTTTAATTTATTTTTTGGGGTTGGCAGACCTTTAACCCTACAAAAGCTAGTTTACAATTTTTGTACAATTCTCACCGATTCCTAAAAATCAGTTTCCTAGCCCTGCATATTATTTTGCATCTCATCAGTTAAAATCAAAACAAAGAACTAAAGCAGAGCTGCCCATGCAGTGTGCACACGAGTGCCTCAAGGCATTCGGCTTGCCACACGAATCTTCACGAAGCTACACTGCCAGGACAGGCTCTGAACTAAACTAAAGATAGATTTCATACGCATATTTGTGAGGATAAAAAGAAGTCGATATCGAATGTGGGTGTATCCGGGTATCTCGAGATAGTGCTACTTACGCGCTTCATGATCAATGTGCGATCTCCGGCCTGGTCATCATCGTCCGGCGTGGGGGGCAGTGGGCGGTTAGGCGGTCCGCCGCTGCCGTGGCTCAACGGCGTCGTATTGGCGTCCTCGGAAACCGGTCCCAAGCCAGGTCTATATGAAAATTCGGGTCTGAACATAACGAAAAACCAAAAAAAGAGCACAAAAAACACAAATCGAAAACGAAAAAAGGGGCGGCAAATCGTCGTTTCGGTGACAATGGAAATGAAATGGGAGTGGGTTTTTCAGGTGTAGTGGGTGTAGGAGGTAGGGTGGTAGGGTGTAGGTGGTAGGTAATCAATGGAGTGTTTAAATGGGTGAGAGACAAGAATGTTGTGAAGTCGGGTTAGTATTCAGAGAGAGATTGAGATTGATGATTGTGTTCTTCTAATCAGGGACCGTAAAATATAATTTAATTTTTCATTTTCCTGGTAATAATTCTCAAGTAGTAAATGGCATAAAATATTATACAAAAATAATCGAATATTATCGAAAAACTAATATTTCTTCATAGAGCTTAAGCGATTTCTTTGTAACAATCTTTGGAACAAGTCTTCAAGCTTAACGTATCAGAAGATATTATACAAAAATAATCGATTATTATTGAAAAATCAATATTCTTTAATGTATTTTAAGCGATTTCTCTAGAACCTAGAAAGAATAATTCTCAAGCTAAATGTATCATAAAAAAGTATACAAAAATAATCGGATTTTATCGAAAGATCGATATTTCTTCATAGGGTTAAAGCGATTTCTTTGGAATCCAGATACAATTAAAGAATAATCCTCAAGCTAAGTGTTTTATAAAAAAGTAGACAAAAATAATCTATTATTATAGAAATATCGATATTTCTTTATTAAACGTAAGCGATTTCTTTGGAACCTAGATTCCATTAAAGACGTTTACTTTTAAATACAATTCGATCAAGTTTTTAAGCAAGTTAAATTCTTTAAAAATAATAAAATTAAAAAGATATTTATTTACGGTCCCCTGTTCTTTTTCAAGTGAGCTGCTGCTGCTACATTGCATTTTTGATTTGTACAATTTTGTTGCTTTTGCAAACTGCCACGCCCCTTCTTTGTGCTCGTACTTACAGCGGCTTGGGCGGATCGCTGGCCAGCAGTGTGCCATCGTTCCTGGCCCGATCATTGGGCTCGTCCGGCTCGCTATCCGAATCGCTGCTGTCCAGCGGGTCCAGCGGATTCACCGGCTGGCCCAGATGATTGTTACCCTGCTGATTGGGCAGCGCTGCGGCTGGCTTGGATGAGGAACCGCCGGATGCGGAACCGCTGGAAGACAGGCCGCTCGACTGACGATTATTCCGGGGCGGCGCCTCCGGCTGCGCCTGCTGCTGTATCCCGGCTGTCTGTGGCTGCGGCTGTTGGGAGGAGACCACGCCCAATTCATTTAATTGTGCTGCTAACACATCCAAATGATCCTACAGTTTGTACAATACATTTGTTTTCAGGGGCAGAGGAGGATTTGGTGTGTGTGTGTGTTGTGTTGTGTGTTGTTGTATTGTGTGTGTGTTGTTGAATGTTTTTGTTGTGTAGTTTTTGCACATTATACCACGGTAGTTTTTTTATATTTGTTGATCGGGTTTTTGATTTGGGAGGGAACGAGAAGTAAGAGAGCATTAGATTGGTCGTCGGTTCCTTATAGATAAAAAAAAACGATCAAAACGCCAGGCGAACGAAGAAGTGTGTAAGGTTAAGATCCAAAGATCAGCATTACACACAGAGAAACGTTAGGTGGTTAGAAAGCTTCGGTGGTTAGTACTTATCTACTCGTACGTTAGTTTGAACAAACATTTCCATTTCGGCATTTTACTTTGGTCGGTGGAAACGGCGCATTAGAAACGCATCAATCACACAGGAAATATACTCAATGCTCCATATACAGCAGGTATCAATCTACATTTTAGGGGGGTTAGTCAAATGGTTTCACCATATCTTTTAGCTTGGGAAAATGTAGTTTAGAAGTGTGGCACGTGCATAGGGTGTTTGTGGGGTTCCAGAGTTATACGAGGGAGTTTTGTGTACCTCCATTAGATTTGTTGGGTAATTTTGACTAAGTTCCGAAAGGGGGTTTTCAGGGGGGGTTTATTTTAAGGGTGTTACAAATGGAAAACAATCGATATGGAGAGCGTTGCAAGACTTTTAAAATATGTTCTTTAAAAAAAAACTTAAAGTGATGGAACATTCACAAAGGCAAAGTCGAGTTCAGCATTTTTTTTTTTTAATTTTAATTAAAAAGTTCCTAAAAAATCCATCATAGCTTTCTAGTCCTGCAACGCTTTCCATATTTTGAATGTATGCAAACTTTATAGGAAAACAACTCAAGCATGTGAACAAAAAAAGAGTAAAAGATGCAGAACAGGCTTCAAAACTGAAAATCGTAGGACATACCTCAGGTCTCCTTGGTGGTAACTGTTGTTTTTTTTGTTGTTGTTGTCATGATTGTTGTGTGTATACGATTTTAAGTGTGTTTAAGTGTCGTTCGAAAATCATACGTTGGATTTAACGGCGCAACAGGATGATGTACACATGAGTCAAATCATAAATCGAGAGTTACGCATATATATATAGATATATATATACATATATAGTATACAGGTTTATCAATGCATATATTTGGTATATAAATATATATATTTATAGATTATGTAGGCGCACATAACACATGAAAATAAAAAAAAGAGATATATAAATTAGGATAAGATACGAATGGTATTCAACAACATTTACATGGTTTCACAACAAGGGCAACATAAAAATCTAGCTACATCATCGATGGGGGGGAGGGCTACAATATATACGGGGTGTATATGAGGTTTTGGGGAGCATCCTTCTTGTATAGATTTCCCCCCACAAGTCTTGAGCTCTCAGCTGGACAAGTCATTGCTCCAGAGACCTCCCCACGAGATCGGATTACCCGATTGCCTTATCGGTGGCCGCCGCCTGGCCTGGCCTCACAGAATTCATTCTCTTTTTTTTTTTTTCTTTAGCCCTGCCCTCTTCTTGACGCTGCTAATCTTTGCCCGATACGCACCGATGGCTTGAAGTTATTCTGCGAGTTACGCTGCTGCTGCTGCGGCGTCTGTCCCGCCGGCTCCCCGCACTTGGGGGTCGGTGGCAATGGCCGATTGGCGTGCGGCGGATCCGGCACCACGATCAGGCGCTGTGGCGGGCGTGCCGGCGGACCCAGTTCCTCGATCGGCTGGCGCTGTGGGTTAATATATCGGTTATACTATATATGATTTTCGGGTGATCAAGTCTCTCCTACCGATGGCGGTTTTTGCTGGCGATTGGCCTGTGGCTGCTGGGCCTGCGCCTGCTGCTGCTGCTGCTGGGCGGCCTGTGCCTGCTGCGCTGCATGGGCTGCCGCCGCCGCTGCTGCTGCGGCCTGTTGCTGCTGCTGCTGCTGCAGCTGGGCCTGGGCCTGGGCGGCGGCATGTGCGGCTGCCGCCTGAGCCTGGGCCTGGGCCATCAGGTGATGCTGCTGCTGCTGCTGCTGTTCGGCGGCCAGGCGTCCCTCCTGGATCTGCTGGAAATTGCGGCGCAACGTATCGCCGCCAGGGGCCTGGACAATGGAGCTGTGCTCGCCGGCCAGCTGCGGCTCGTCGTCATCGTTGTCGGAGCCCGAGTAGCGATAGTCCTCGCGCTCCTTCTCCTGCTTGCGCTTCTTGCAGCGATCGATGTGATCCTTCAGCTGGATGCGCACCTGGCGATCTGTGGGCTGGTCCTTGATGAAGGCATGCTTCAGCAGGTTCTCGGTGTAAGGCCGCTGGTGATAGTCCTTAACTGGAGTTGGGAAATAACGAAAAGAACACGAAAGTAATGTATATTCCACACGATTTCTTAATCAAGCTAAACCCGATACGGCTACGTTCTTCCGTCTGTTGCTTTCTCAGAAGAAATCGACTTTGATAAGCAGCTTGCGCCAACAGCCGCGAATTTCCCAATAATTTTAACCGCCAGACTTGCATCGACTGCTTTTGGGATGACTCACCTAGCACCGTGTCAATGAAGCTCTGGAACTTCTTGGTCCACTTCTTCGATTTAAGTCGCGGCGGCGAGTTGCGCGGAATCAGGAAGAGGGCGCGCATCGGATGCAGATCGCAGAGCGGAGGCTGTGACTCAGCCATCTCCAGGGCGGTGATGCCCAGCGACCACAGATCGGAGCGGTTGTCGTATGTGGCATCGGGATTCTCGTCGCAGGCAATGACCTCGGGGGCCATCCAGTAGGGAGTACCTACGGGGACGGCGAAGAGGAGGGGGGAAATGAAAGCCAGTTTAGCAGGTAGGAGAGACAGGTGACTCACCGATGAATGTGTTGCGCCTGCCTATCGTGCGATCCAGCTGAGCAGAGACACCGAAATCCACCAGCTTGACCTCTGCATTGTCCGTGAGCAGCACGTTCTGGCCCTTGATGTCGCGATGTATGACCTTGTTGGAGTGCAGGTAACTCAGGCCACGCAGGATTTCGCGGCATATGTAGGCAATCCATTCCTCCTTCAAGCTCTGACCCTTGGTGGACTTGACCAAGTCGGTCACGGAGCCAGCACCGCAGTACTCCATCACCAGCCACAGCTGGTCATCCTTACCAGGCGGCGACTTCTTGATGAAGGCACCGTAGTAGGTGGCAATGTTGCGGTGATTCGAGTATTTCTTTAGCACATTGATCTCTAGCTTGATCTCCTCCTCCTCGTCCTCGGTGACGTCCATCACCTTTATGGCAGCCAATTGACCAGTCTTCGTGTGACGGCCCTGTAAATGGGATAAGATAAAGGATTTTTGGTAAGTAAATGTTTCAAAAGAGAACTTTTAATAACTAAAAACAGATTTAAACCAAGTTTTCCTTATCAGAACATGTTAAAACAAGTTAAAACATGTTAGATATTGCAAGAAAAGGTACAGTCTTTATTTCAATGCAGAAATTATCTCTTCAAGTATTTATAAATATAGAAAAAACGAAACAAGTTGTACTATATAAACTCAAACGTTTAAATCTTGGGCACTAAGCAATGTTAAGTCATGTTAAAACATGTTAGATATTGCAAGAAAAGGTACAGTCTTTATTTGAATGCGGAAATTACCTCTTCAAGTATTTATAAATATAGAAAAACTAAGCAAATTATATAGAAAACTCAACAGATTTAATCTCGAGCCCTGACCAAGATCGAACCCAGACTTGGCATTTCCAGAACTCGATTCATTATGACATTGGTTCTGTTTAATGCTCTTCAAGCTTCAGCAGCCTTCATTATGCACTTGACAACAACAAGACGACCATGGCGACCGTGAAGGCATTGACTAGTGCAGCCCTCTCTATATATATATACTTTATATACTCTATATATTCTATATATTCCCATATAGTCTATACGTGTCCCTGCCCCCGTGTGGCGTCAACAAACTGCGACGCATAAAAAGTGATTAAGTAAACAAAAGCCGCCTGCCTGCCACAACAGCCTCAACAACAACAGCATCATCATCATCATCGGCATCGACTCCAATGAAATCAAACAATAGAGTCCAGGAGCCAGAGCCGAGTGGAGGGCAGAGAACTTTGTCTGGAGAGGAGCCGAAGAAGGAGAGTAGACCAGAGCATCAACCTCAAGTGGGGTAATGTGTCTGCTCAATCAGAGTGTCAAGTAGTTAAGGTAAACATGCCACAAATATCTATTCAAAAGGGCGACGAAGGTGACTAATTCAAGGCCTGGAAGGAAAGGGGTTGACTAAAAATAGATAAAGATATTAAAAAAGAGGTACTATATCTATGTATGAACTTATATATAGTTTTTCTTGGTAAAATTTCACCAAGGCAGAGTAAATATTTATATCTAGAAACTAGTTTCAGTGTAAATATTTACTTTTTTCAAGTATATGGCAAGTCGTATTTTAAGAAATACTTATGTTTGTAAAGGATAAGAAAAAGTGCAATCAATTTATAGAACTTAATTACTTTTTAAGCATATATTTTAAGTAGTCTTTTCTATGAACCAAAGCTGCTTATTATGTATTTAAATTTAAAGCTTTTCCAAGTAGCTTTGAAGTCTTATTAAAAGAATGACTTATATTAGTAGAGAATAAGATAAAACTGCTTTCAGTTTAAAGAATTTTAAGTACTTATTGAGCCTATATATAAAGTAAGCTTTACTATAAACTAAAGCAGCTTGATCTGTATTTGAATTTAAAGCTCCTTTTTCTTTATGGTAAGCCGCAGTCTTTCCTCAATGCTGAGGAATCTCTCTTGCAGATAGATTTAATAGCTTCAATTATATCCCTTAGGGTTTCCAGTCACGTCGCAAGCTTTGGCGTTTAAATGCTAGAGTTTTGGCCCAACCCAACTAGTTTCAATTAGCCACTTGCCACTTTAATCAAAACTCACAAATTGTTTTTTATATATTTTCTCTCTCCGCTGCCTCCAGTCGAGAGATTGAGTTGTCCTGACCGACCGGTTCTTGGTTCTTGGTTTCTGGGGACTGTAGCTTCTTACTCAAACCAACCAACCAACCAGCATCTTCTCATCTTTCGTGGCGGCTGCTGTCGTGTCTCCTAAGCCGCTTTTAAAGTCATTTTACATTTAATACAGTTTTAATTGAGTGAGCAGGAGCAGCAGCGAACGAGCACAGGCTGCTGCTGATGCTGCTGGCTGTTCCATCCATAAATCAAAATGCTTAACGAGAGATGATAACGATTTAAGTGACGACGATAGTCAGAGCCGGGGACGTTGACGACAACGTCGATGGTCAGGCCAACAAGATGACTAGAGACTTTTCTCTGGTATGGAATAATGTTGCCCCTTCGGGCTGTTCGATGTTCTCTTTAAGAAAAGTGCTTAGAATTTGGTTACTAGTTTGAAATATTTAAACTATGAAACTCTATCCTTCTCAGATCTGTATCTGTAACAGCTGCAAGTTGTGATGGCTATATTGTTAGGCAGCTTTTATGGCTGACAATTTTGTTAGCTTGGGTTTTTAGTAGTTTCTAGTTAAGTTGGTAATAAAATTCCTGGGATATATAAGATTTTACTACTAAGAAATTTAAGTAGTTAGCATTAAACTAACATATTTTATTAGTTATAGCATAAAAGCTGTTACATTTATTACAAATAAAGATGTAAAACCATAAAATACATAAAATATAGCTACAGCTTAGGGAGTGGGTATTGTGCAAGTTCCTTAATTAACTTAGAGATTTAATAGCAAATTCCCTAAGAGATCATATGAGAACCTTCTTTAAGGTTCATATTAAAAAATTTGTTATCAATATCAAAGAAAAACCTTTAAATATATGGTAAAGATATCTAAAAGTTCGTAGTTTATATGGTAAAACATCTAATTTATCAAAAAATAAGGTATACTCCCTCTCCACCTTCTCTATAGGGTATTTCCTTAACTCATACAGCAAAAAAAAAAAGAATAAACCTGTCATTTTCTTTCCGCTTATTGATTAGTTAGACGAGGCGTTACACCATGGCTAGATTCTATCAAAATGTTATTAAAACCTATGCGGAAAACCCCGAGAGCGGGAGGAGGAGTTGGAGAATGTCTTGGCCATCATCGCATCATCATCATCGCCAGATTCTAACTGTGCTGCAGATTTTATGCAAATTAATGACATGCACTAATGGAGCCTGACTTGTGGAAAAAAAAAGAAATTGTGCATGGAGAAATCGATTAGGCGGGGCTAACACAAATAAAAATAATAATAATACTATAAAAAAAAAACACTTGGCAGAGGTTGTAGTTTCAGCAGGAAATTGTTTTTTAATTTTCTGCTTTTTGAGTGGGTTCAAATT
This sequence comes from Drosophila baimaii, assembly GCA_018874675.1. Lineage (NCBI taxonomy): Eukaryota > Metazoa > Arthropoda > Insecta > Diptera > Drosophilidae > Drosophila > Drosophila baimaii. The sequence continues at coordinate 58,345 of JAEIIU010044649.1, read as the reverse complement.
TCGACCGAAAGTAATCAAAGAAGCCAGATGATTGCCGCAATTAATACAAAGAAAACTGTGTGTGTTTGTGAATCACTCAGAGTGCAGTCGCAGTCGCACTCTCACTCATCAGATACTCGCCGACAGCAACAGATATCCCCCTCCCGCCAGTTTCTTCTTAAAAGCCCAAAAGCAAATAGAGCTAAACAATCCGCAGAAATAAATAAACAAAGACAGCGTCGACGACGACGACGACGACGACGACAAGCCTTTTGCCATATAAAGCTCCACTGCCGCCGACAATGGGAAGAAAAATCGCTGAATTTGTAATATAATCGAAAATGTGAAAATGTTTTCAAAGGTAAAGTCAACAATGGAATGGTATGGAGAGTCGACTTGTGCAGCTGTCTGGTCCGATTTGGGTTTGGATTTGCCTACCTATGCACAGAGATGGTTTATGATTACACCACACACACACACACGACTCCGCTCCAGCACGAGTATCTGACGGATATCAAGCACTGGCACTGGCTCTGGCACTGCCACTGACACAGTCTCAGCTACAGATACAGATACAAGGCGCCAAGGCAAATATAAAATAAAATCAAGCGTGAAAAGAAACCCAAAACAATAAAACAATCAACCCGATGATATGCCACAAAATATACAGATACTTGGGGAGTATAGGGTGGACCTGGCTACATAGGCAAAAGATTACAGAACTTTAATAACAATAGAGTGATTCATTGTTTTTTTTTTTTTTTTGGGTAAATACAATTAATATTAGTTGAAATGTATTATGTAGATGTTTAATTTTTCGTTAATATTAGTTAACATAAAAATTCATTTACAAAAAATGAGCAACACTGCGTATGAGCGATAATATTTGCAAACTCTAAACTAAATGTCCTACTTTTTACACCCGATATTCCCATATTATAACTTAGCGTCACGTAAAATGGTTATATTAAAAGGTATAGGGCCTCTTTAAGTCCTCACGAGTTCGAATCCCGTCAGAATCTTTAGAAACATAATTTCCCCAATAAAAAATGATATAGGATAGCTACTTAAAAGTATAATCGTAATATTTATTACCTCATTAATACAACAATAAACCTATTACATTATAAATATATTTATTAAATAATTCTTAAGGAAAATAAACAGGTTCCGCCTTAAATTCTACAAACAAATGAAACTCAAGACACTGTGCAATTGTATCTACCAGAAAATATAACTGCATAATCAGGGAAAGAAAAAAAATGTTCTCATCAAGTTTTTACATATATATAAACACGATCACATTATATGTGTATACCTAAGACATAACATAACACATTGCAAACTTTTTCGTTGTTGTGGAAACTTCAACAACAACAACAACACGCCCGCCCTCTTCCCCTTCGAAAACTATGCAAGTTGTGGAGTAAAAATTGTGTTGACAAAAATTGCACTAAAAAAAGTTTAGGAAAAAATTCGCAGCTGAAGCTGACAGACAGACAAGAAAAAAAAGAAACAGCAACAAAAAAAAAAAATAAAATGATAAGGGAGCAGAGCAAAAAATATATATATTTAAGTGTATAAACTCGACTCGGAAATTGGCGTTGCATAAGAGGAAAAAATGCAGTCAAGTGCCTTTGCCTTCGCCCCGCTCTCTCTCTCACCATTCATGGCATTGTAAAATGGCCCAAAAAGATCAACTTTTGGACATGTTTTTCAAGCTGCCTCCAAGTTGGCACGTAAATTTTGTAGCGGAGAAAAAAAAGCGCAGAAAAGTCAAGAGAAGAGGGGATGCATATACTATTAGAGAGTGTGAGATAGAGTTAGTTCTGTTCTCGGTTCTATTTTGCGATAAGGCCTGAAATCCGTCGGGGCAGACATGTGTTCTTAAGAGGAATATAAACGAGGAAATGGAAATGTTTTATTAGATTAGCCAAGAGAGACAGAGAGCACAGGAATCGAGAAAGTAAGGAAAATGGGGAAAAATAGGTCTTTGAAAAAGAGGAAATGACTGGACAATAAAGGCAATGTAAGCAAACAGCAAGAAAAAGATCTAAAGATTGATTCAAATTAACCAGGAAGTAGGGAATCATTTACATAGGTAAATTTGTTTGTCAATAATTAAGATATAGGCCTAAATATATGTATACCAAAATTAAAAATGAAGGCTAACCTATTTATACAACCTTTGGAACAATATGTAGTACCTAACTTATAGGCAGAACCCTTATTCTGTACAGTTTAAATTATATTCATCGAGTTAATTAGCTTTCCACAGACCTCTCATAAATTTTAATCGTAACAGAACCCGTAAATCACATTTCCCCTGTTCCACTTTTCCCCAAGTTCCATGCAAATCCAAGTAATCAACTGGCTACAAGTACATCGACAAGCCACCACCCACCTGTCGGTGCTATTAAGTAACCCACAGAGTGTTCCAACCACATCAGAGACCGAAAGGAAACCAAAAACCGCATTGTACTACTACATTTTTCATCTGCTGCCTGACTGCCTGCCTGCCTGGCTGCCTTTTGGCCACCTTTCATTGAGCTCTCTGTGGGCATATTAATTGTGGAAATCTTGCAAGCTCCCACACACACGCCGCAGCAGCAGCAGCAGCAGCAATTCAATTACAACACTTGCGAGATCCAGATACGACGAATAGGAAAACCACACCAGCCACGCCCCAATGCGATGGATGCGTCGAGTTGAGGAGAGGAGCCAGCCTCCTCCACTTGCCCCAGTGGCCCACAGAGCTTGGAACCACGCAGCTGGGAGTTTTGGAGGTACCCGAGTTCGAAGACTTCACACAGAGGAAGAAATATTGAAAAAAAAAAATTAAGAGTTTCATTTGATAGCCAAAATAAAGGCAAATTCCATATCGAAAATAAATTACAAATTAATCCCTTGTGAATATCACATATTTCATATTTTATAATATAAAACAGACCCTTTTCCCCATTACAATTATATGGTTTTTACGTCATCTTAGATTGCGTAAAATATTTATATTTTATACTTCATATAATGGCAGTAGATAATGCCTGTTTCGGATCAAAATATCATAAATAACTTGATCTCGTATCAAATTTCTTAAAGTGCACTTTGAAGCCTGAATGCAACAGCTGCGTTTGGCCAACTTACGCAACATTTGTGCATAGTTTTTACCGTGTTTTCTGTGTTAGTTTTTTTTTTTTCATCTTGCTGCCAGTGTGATCAGTGTGCAAATTTGTTGACTCCATTTGAAAGGTGATTAGGTGGGGCATTGGGGTCAGGAGGTGGCGACGGCCGAGGCAGCAGGGGAAGGTTAACGCTCATCAATTACCAATTGTTGTTAGTTTCGTTAATTAACTCGGGTAATCAAAGTTGTTTTTTGTTGCTGCTGCTGCTGGCCAGCGAGCAAATTTGAACATTTTTAAGTCTAACCCTCCTGCGAGTGGCTTACAGTGGAACTTCTTATAGTAGACATTGACGAATAAGGTATCGATATCATTTTAATTTATATTGAAAGTATAATTTCAAGTTTAAAGAGGTTTTTAGATTGTTAAAATAAATAGAATATTGTTTTATTGTTATTGGAAGCTCTTTGAAAATATAAAGTATTTAACGATAAAGTATTACCGATAAGCGATACATATCGATAACAAGTAACTTCTTAAAAATATCGATATATGTACATACATATTTGTATGTATCGTTAAAAATGCTTCACTTAATAAATATTTAAAAAAATTTTTGTTTGAAGAACAGACTTTATATATATTATTATAAGGGAGTTTAAAAGGTTAAAAAAATTAAAAACCATGTGATTTTATGAGGTTTATCGATAAAAATCAATTATATAATGATAAGTTTTCTTAATTATATGTAATTTAATTTAAAAGTATTGCAAATAAAAACATTTATCATAGTTTATGGCCTCTGCATTTTAATATTCCATAAATCGATTCAGGAAATATCAATCCAGAGACACGTTCTCCTGTAGTTGCTGTATCTGTATCTCTCGTTCATTTTGCCGAGTGTTTGCAGCTGGCTCATAAAACAGCAATTGAAGGCGAAAAATAGTGCTTGAAATGCTTGATTTTTGTTTAAATTTATCACAGATATATGGGGGCTCTCTCGTTTTGGTGAACGTTTGAAACTATTTGGATTTTGGCTTTTGCTTTCGGCCGCTCAGCTTCAGCCTCGGTCGGTGGTGTGTGGGTCAAAAGGTTAGCTGCATTTGGCCCCACTCACTCACTCTTGCGCTCCTTCATTGAACCACTTAACAGGCTTTTTAGCACTTGGCTGCATTTTCATTAAATTGAATTTTCCTAGCCCGTGAGAGAGGAGTGTGTCTGAGTGAGGTGATTTCGAGTGGAGTGGAGGAAAAACAGAGTTCAAAGTGTGTTCAAAAAGCTTTCCATTTTGTGTTATTGGCAGGTTGGTTGTGGCTGCTAGCTGCTTGCCAGCCTGCCGCCTCCTTCACCTGGTTAACCCAGTTAGCAAAAAGTTTGTTGTTTGATGTGCCAGTTATTTTGGAGAGCCAAAGTGCCAAAGGTAAATGTAATTTTGGCATATTTTTTTCTTTAAAAATTGATGGCTTGTCCTGTCTAGACAAAAATTACCCAAGAATAAATTGAGTTTTCCAAGATAATATGTAAGGGTTTTCAGGGTAATTTAAGGCCAGACAGAGCCACAAACCAAAATCGATATTTAAGGAATGTAATTAATAAAACCACCATTCGTTGTTAACACAAATTACTCATAAGAAACCCCTCTTCTCTTTTTAGATTTCCAAAATACTTCCAATAAATCCATAACACTTATTTCCCCTATCATTTATTCATCCCCCCAAAAACCACAAAAATCCTATCCCCTATTCCGGCATTCAATTACCAGAACAATTATGGTTTATTCATTCGATTTACCAATCATTAGCTTACAACAATTTGCATGGGCAAATTATGATGGCTTTATCAGTGGGGTATATACCTTGAAAATTGAGTCATTGAATCTATTTTCAATTGTTGACAGTCGACAAGCCAAAGTGTTTATTTGCCACAAGAGATAAGCAGGCAATGAAATTGTGTCAAAAGATAATATTTCGGCCCATATGTGTGTGGTATACAGTATAGTAATAAAAATAAAAAGAAAAAACATATATAAAATGTGGAGGAATGATGTGCGATAATGACGTCACTTTTTGCGTGTCAACAATTTCCGGTTTCCTTTCAGTAAAGTTCCCATTATAAGGGCGTGTGTGTACGAGTTCATATTCTAATTAATTGAGAGAGAGCGAGATACAGAGAGAGAGTGGTGTCCCTTTAGGGCTGTCAAATGGAAGTTCCCATTTCGGTAATTGGAAATTAAATGAATTAAGCGGAAAGATAGGGAGTCGTCGCCGTCGTCCCTCAAAAGAAACTCGACTGCGGGTCAACGGGTTCGAGAGACTCGTCCCAACCATTTGTGTGGACAATTACATGGGGACAATGTCACATGCGGCATTGTAAGTCAATATGCAGATAAGGGACCCGCCGCCAGCAGCTATAGAAGAAGCTATACAACAAAAAGAGGCTATACTTGTACATTAGTTAGATAAGTTCAACTCCCTTTTTTTTCGCCTTGTGAAAAGAAGACAAAGGCTTTTCTTTGTCTTGCTGCTGCAAGCAAAGCAAATTATGCATGCAAAATAACAAAACTTTCACTCATAAATTAATTGTTCAACAGCAGAAGCAGCGGAGCTGCTAAACAAAACTAAATATGCCCCAAAGTGAGGCGGCCCGCCAATGAAAATCCACAAAGAAATCTGTGAGTAATCAAAGGGGGATAGCGAAATGTTTGCATATTTAATCAGCCAACTGCAAAATCATAAATATTAAAATATATACACACACATATATATTTGTATATTTAAGTATTGCCAAAGTGTTAACCTTGTAACCAAAACGGGCATATACATACATACTTAAGCGCAATTGCTGAATAATGGCAAAACGTAAAGATAACGAGAGTTATCTCATTTGCTGATTAGTGGGCGGCAATTTGGTAATATCGGTTTGAAAGTTTTTAGTGCGAGCGCAAAATGTGGGTCAATTGTCCATCAAGATATAGCGAAAATGTGTTATTTTCAGTGTGTAAATAAAGTATTTTAAAAAAGATTACAAAGAAATTATTTGTTGATCTTATAAAATGGGAACACAAGGCTTGCGGTTTCAGAGAGGCGAGTGCGAGCGAGATAGATAAAAGGTTGCCACTTTAATGTTTTATTATACATTATGGAAAAGTTGTAAAACCAGCGATCTGCTCTTCAGCTATGAGAATGTTGTCTATAAATCTGATAACTTATAAGTGTTAGTTCTTAAAGTCTTTGAATTCCAAGTAAACGGACAGACTGACGGACAAACGGACAAATCTAGATCGATTCGCCTAGTGATTCAAATCAATAATATATATATACTTTATGATTGAATGTTGTTTATAAATCGAATAGCTTTAGCTCTTAAAGTCTCTGAAATCGAAGTATTATTAGACGGACAGACTAACGGACAAACGGACAAGACTAAATCCACTCGCCTAGAGATTTAAATCAAGAATATATATACTTTATGATTTCCTTTTGTCTTGGTATATACATTTTTGGGGTTTTTACTAAATGAATCATTGCCAGCATAAAGAATAAAGAAAAAGTGGATTCCCCAATTTAACAAATTTCTATAAAAATACAAAAACCTAATACATATTTGCCAATACATGTTACCTGGAATTCTAAATTAACCAATTAGCAAATCAAAGGGAGCAGCGAATCAACATTTGTTTGGCTTTTCCTAATGGCCAAAACTGGCCCGACCTTTGATCAACACACTTTTAGTTTTATTTTATTTTTTGTTTGTGGTTTCACTTTGGTGAAGAAGGCAGACCACAAAAATTTCACACGCCGCCTTCGAAAGTGATAAATTTTCAACTTCCAACATGCATATATTATTTAAGCCAACAAAAAAATATATAAAAACAAAAAACGAAAAAAAAAAAAAAAAAAAAAACAGCAACCCACGCTCGGTCAGATTATAAAAATGCATAACTTAGCAGCTTCGACACCAACTCGTCCGCCGTTAAAGAAGAAGAGCCAACTTCCCAAGGTCGTTACTGGGAGCCCACTCACACATATCTACATATATATGTATGTATATCGTACACCTCTATAAGCCCCTCTCACCTGTACGCTCCTCACTCCATGGATGACTTTCCCATCGCGTATTGCTGGGCTAGCAAAAAATTTCGACTCGCGAAAACGTAAGCCCAAAAATCCCATTTATTGTTTTGGGCTATTTCTCTTTTTTTATTTATTTATTTTTCGGGTGGAGAGAGAGAGGGAAGGGAAACAAAAACAACGCACAGGTTGCCTTGTCAATGAAAAAAGTGTCAGGGCTAGAGATTTAATTAAGCGAACAAAGCGAGGCAGAAAGCCAGAAAGTCAGAAAGCCAGAAAACCGAAAACCGAAAAACAGAGCAACGCAAAGTTAGTGAACCTCTAAAAATACAATGAGCGAGAAATAGCGCAGAAAATGCAAGGGGGAATGAGTGAGAAAACAAAAAAAAAATAAAAATAAAATAAAAGATAGAAGCATTATTTAAATTTTTAGTTGCAAAGAGAAAAAAAAATGAGAAAGAGAAAGGAGGCTACTTTACACTGAACAAATTGTGAAATTAGGTATATATAAAGCTTATTATAATGTCTAGTAACTATTAATATTAATTTCAATATTTTCATAATTTTTATCTTCAGATATATTTTAAATCTCCTGCAGACTGAAGTCCAAAGCACACAAGAGACGCTCCTAGATCCCTCTTGCGTGTCCTTAGAATTCCCAACTCGATTTTCATAATAAAACCATATTTTCTTGACAGTATCCTTTTACGCGTTTTAATTATTTAGTACCTGTTGATTTTGATTTTTGATTCTAATATATCATTTAATAAATGTTGATCCTTTAATAGAATCTCCTGCAGACTGAAGTCCAAAGCACACAAGGGGCCCTCCTAGGTATTGGCTTTCCCTAGAATTCTCAACTCTGTTTTAAAAAATACCTTCAATGGGTGATCTGTTATTTTAAAAAGAATCATTTTAGCTTGTTTTAAATTTAAATGTTTTCTAAGTAATTATATAAATTTTAGTAAATAGGGCTCTACTAAAGTTTCTTCCTGTGTATTAACAACTCTGGGAACGTGTCAATGACTTGTGTTTGTTAAATGTTTTTAAGAGGCTACCAAACAAATACAATTTGCGTAATAATTAGTTTTTTTTTTATATTATTTCGGAACTTTTTTTTAGCTTTGTGACATTGAGAGAGCCTTTTATGCTTTTTTGGGGTACTCGTGCACTAATTGCTGTGCCTTTTTTTATGGCTCTGGGGTCTGAAGTCTGTGTGTGTCTGTGCTGTAGTAGTTTCTTTCCTTTGTGTTTTTCCTATTGCTGCTCGCTGGCGGCTTACTTGTGCGCGCTGATGCTTCCTGCTTGATTTGTATATTGGCTTTAATGTATTTTGCATGTTTCGTCGCTATAGCTTGTCGTGTTTTTCTCTGCTCTTTTTCTTTTTATTTTATTTTATTTTATTGACTGCTGCAGTTTTTGCCTGGGCTCCTCTTGTGGTGCTTTCTGCCTGGCTGCGCCTGCGCAAACACATACACATCTAAAAGATACTTTTTGCCTTCGTTTCCCATTTATTTGCTTGCGTGCTTTATTATCATGTCTAGCTCATAAATATGTATTGTCTTTGGTCTGTCTGCACTTGTCGTCTGTCTCCACGACTGGAGTCCATCGCCATCGCCTCCGCGATCCATTCCCCCCCTGTAATTGGGTCAAAGGTCGCCCAGCTATGAGAAATGTTAATTACACGACAACTGTGGGCTGTCTGTGTGTGTTTGCTGTGGATTTTCTCTTGTTTTATTTCGTTTGCGTGGGCGGAAACCTAACGGGAGCCAAGCCCCAAAAATAACATTTATAAACATTTGCGGAAATTGGGTTTTCCATGTGTTTTTGTTTGCTTTGCCTGCCATCATTATTTTATACATATGTAGATGGAACACATATGATTCATTAATTCTTAAGACATTTTAAGGAGCTTTAAAATCATGAAAAACATATTATAAACTTTGATTTTGACTTCAGATTATAAGAGGTTTCTTTATACATACGGGCTTAGTCTTTAAATGTAGAGACACAAGATTTTATGATGAGTTATTAGCTATAACTTAATTACCTTGAAGTTTTCATCAACATTTGTACATAAATTTTGTTATTTTCAACTTACAACTATACCATATAATACCTATGGGCATAAAAACCTCTACAAGCCAGTTTTTTTTTTGTTTTTTTTTTTTTTCGATACTCAATCATCATTTACAAGCAGTTCGTTTGTTTACGTTAACTTATTATTTAATTAGCAAAGCCTATTACACAGACTTAGTCAGTTTCAAATTAGTTTTTATTCTAGAGATATAAAAAGATATATAAAAGTTAACTCATTTAAAGATTTTTTTATCCTTGTCAAAGTTTGTGCAAGTTTTCAACAAAGAAACCAAGTTTAAGTAACTAAGTAACTAAGAATATATATATATTAGACGCGGACAACGTTAAGAAGTTCATTTTTCTTGCATTTAAAAACTTATCCAAGTTTCCTTTTTCCATTGTCTATGAACTTTGTGTCCCGGCGTTGTGCACAAGTTCCAGTTGACCACGTTTAAAGTCAGACTCCCCCACTACCAAAAAAAAAAAATAAAACTGGAAAAAAATCAGTGCACACATGACAGAAAGCCGTTAACACGTTGCACTTGTACGTGTTCCCTGGAACCGCATGTGGTTCGGTTCCTACCATCTCCCTCCCTACCACCCCTCCTGACCAGTAACATATATACTATATAGTGACTCACGCAGAGTGACAGCAACTATTAAGTGCGATAAACGGCCATTTCAGAAGCGCAGTATCAAGTTATTAATAAAGCGGAAGTGCCCTAAACAAAACAAACACGAGAAAGGCGAAGAAACAAATAAACACAAATTAAACAAAAGCGATGCAAGGCAATCATAAATCAAAGAAGCTTAGCAAAAAAGATTCAGTTTCGCAGAATTTAAATTAAGTCACGCCAAAGCAGAGATCGTCATTGAGTGGAATTCGCATCGAAATACCCAAAAAAAAAAATATATACAAACATCGGGCCAAACTGAAATTATGATTAAGCAGGCAACAGGCCAAATGGCGAAAATTGGTCAACAACATTGTATGACGTTTGATAAGCTGACGGACGGGGCCGAAAAAGGTGGCCATAATCGAGGCTCAGCGGCAGCCGCAGCGAATGTAAACCGGTTGACCAGTCAGTCACTCAGTCAGTCAGTCAGCCAAGTCAATCAGCTAAAACCACAGCCAAATAAATGCCAACGAAATGAGACAGAAACCGAGCAAGTGGACGACGGCTGGATACCATCCGTTACTTTCAAACTCAAGTTCTAGTCACATGCAGATACAGCAAAGACGCACAGATACATTTACAGATACGAGGCTACAGAAAGTATCTGGGCATTACTCATGCTAATTTCACACACAGATGTGCAGGCCGCGGCAGTATAATGAACTACTTAAAGCGTCAAAGTCGTCGCCGAGTTGAGTTAACAAGTTTTTATTCTGTTCTTTTTTTTTTTTTTTTGTCTGAGTAGAGAGTACACAGAGCCAAAAGTATGATTAATTCTAAGGATTCATACAATAAGATAATGTAAAACGAGCAGCGAGTTTTTTCTTAGAATTGGAATAGAAAATTACTTTATATTTCTTATCTTTATAAATATTATGGCTTACATTTCCGGAAATTCGGTGCATTACTTTACTTGGTGTGGTCCTTAGAATTCCCAACTGGGGGTTTTGTTGTTTATTTTTAACACACGTTATTATTCTGATTATATTCCTTCACATATATGTTTTGTATTTCTTTTAAGTTCAACATTATATTTATATTTTCCTGTGTACTCGAATTTTATCGGCAAATTATTTCCATTTTTGGAAACCCAGAAAAACCTCAACTGACTGGCAAAGTGTAGGCGAAAACCAATTGACAGGCATTTCTTTGGCAAATTTTGTGGGTCATAAATCTATATGAAATTAAAGAGATATAGTTTCCTATATTGATTGACGGCACAATTTCATGGAATGGTGTAATGGATAGATAGAGCTTAATCCACACAACAAGATAGAGAGAACCTTATATGGAAGAATGTGAAAGAGAGCTGGTAATTTCTAGAAATTGAATAAATGTGTAGATATGGAAATGAATTTACTTAAGCAAATTTGAATATTTCTTCGCAACAACTCTCCGTGTTTGATTACTCATTCCCCAGATATTTAAAGACTGCGATGATTAAGTCCGTTAGTACAAAGTTTATATCAAAATGGGGTTTTTTAAGCAAATATTGTGAAATTAAAAGATGCTCTTTGACTTGTGTTAATTTTTTAAGACAGAATTTAACCCATTTCACATATCTAAAATAAGATACTCTAGCTTCAGATAATTTTTAAAGATTAAAAATGGTTTTCTAGATATTTTAGATTATATAACTTTGCAATAAATATTCTAAGCCATAGCAAATACTTTATTTAATATTCAAGATTTAAGTTCTCTTCAGGAAACAATAAAATACAAAACAATTCTCAAGTGAAAATGTTATTACATCTATTTTAAGTGAATATACAGAGCAGGAATTTCGTTTATTTCCCAGCCCAGCTGCGGTTCATTGCTTTTTCTCCGACTTAATGCTTCAATCAAATTACCCACTTCGAGGGTATAAAAATACTTTGGAATCTGGCAGAGGCGATAAACAACAACTTGAGGCGAGAGAGCAGCAGCAGAAAATCCAGGCGGCTGCAACTCAATTTGGTTGCATTCATCACCGGAGCTGGGCTGCCATTGCCGCCGGCGACCCCCACAAAGTGCAAATGCAACAGCAGCAACAGCAACATGCAACATCTACGACGACGACTGGCGGCAACGTTGGCCTCCCAAGCGGCGGCGCGCATGCCACACTTTTCAGTTTCCTCAGTTTTTCCTCAATCTTTCGGCTGGCTTCCCAGTTTTTTTTTTTTTTTTCTCTTCAGACTTTTTCCAACGACTAACGGTAATTTACAAAAGCAATGTCTATTTCTGTACTGCCGCCGCATAGTTGTATCTTTTAAACTTATAATTTAAATGCAAGCACAAAGTCAAGGCATTGTTTTCCCCCCGAAAGCAAAAGAGAGCCACAAGCATTTCAAATCTTTGCTCTGTGATTATGATGATGATTATGTGTGTTGATGATGATGATTCCTGGTGTTGGATTTGTTGTTGTTTTATTACCCCAACAGGCAAAAAGCCAGAAAAATGTGTTAATGTGTGAGAAGAAGTCGCCTTCGTCGTCATCGTCGTCGTGTTGCCGGCATTTTTGTGTGTTTGGCTTGTTGTTGTTGTTGTTTTTGTTGTGTTTTGTGTTATGTTCGCTGCAAGTTATTAGACAACATAGCGGACACTAACTAATTAAAGCGACCAGAACGGGAGACCGCCTGTCTGTTTTGGGCGTCACACACGGATACAGATACTCAGATACATTTCGTACATCCGCAAAAATACAAAGCTACTTATGAAAAGGCAAAGGAAAATAGCTAGTTTCCACATGGTAGAGTTTATACTCTTTTATTTTATATTTTGATGAATAATAAAAACAAATTATTTTATGAAAATGTATCACAAATAAATATTTTTTATAATATATCCCTTTGAAATGGTTTTTAACCCTCACATCCCAAATTTAATAGAAATACCTTCATAAACAATAAAGTTATGATAAGTTTACAAAGTATTTATAAGATATAAGGTTCCTAAACTTGATAAATAACTTATAGAAATTATTTTATGGAAATGTATCTCAAATAAATATTTTCTATAATGTATCCTTCTAAAATGGTTTTTAACCCTCGCATCCCAAATTTAGTTGTATTATCTTTACAAACATTAAAGATATAATAAGTTTACAAAGTAGCTATAGGACATAAGGTTCCTAAAGTTTTATAAATCACAAATCCTAATAATATCAATAAAGTTAATATGTAACTTCTCATTCTAAGCTACATACTAATAGCTCTCAATAATTACCATCCACTTTAGATCTTTAGGTTACCAACCTCTAATCAAAATGATATATACCCACCGTAAGGGTATAGAAAGAAAAAACTAAAGCGAAACGCAGTCAAGCATAAACTCTAACGATTGCTAATTATAAAGAGACTAAGTGACTCTCAGAAGAAAAACATCTGAGATCATTGCTCTCCCCTCGCAGTGGGGAATATGCGAAAATTTGCTTATGGAAAGAAAGCCGTAAAGACTTCAACACGAATGTGTATGGGGATGATGGCCTTAAAAATAGCCATGAAAATCCCGGCAAGAGAGAGAGAGATTTATAGTAAACATAAACATGAGCGTTTCTTACCTTGTAGACCTGGCCGTAGGTGCCATTGCCCACAACTTCGATGAGTTCAAAGATGCCAGCTGGATCCTGGAAAGAGACGAGATAAATGTTAGAGAACGTGAGAGATTTGCTTGGGAAAATCAATGCGGGAAACGCCCAAATAAAAACCTTTTTTTTTTTATTTTTATTTGAGAGTTTTAGGGTTTCTTGTTTTGGTTTTTGCCAGCTGCCAAAAACAAACAAAGAACACACTCTCGAAAACCCCTTGAATCCCTCCTCTTATTGCGTGTTCTGGTACCACTTAAACAACCTTTAAACACGAACAAGCCCGAGTTCGTTCTTACCCTTGTTGTTGTTGCTGTTGTTGTTTGTAAACAAATTATTAAGGCATAACAATACAAATAAGGAAAGACAAGACGCCGCAGAGAGGCAACGCTTTAAAAATAAAAATCCTCGATTTCGAAATTCCAAATCGGATTCCCGACTCCGGATTCCCCATTCCCAAACCCATCCCAAAAAGCCATACAAATTGCATGCGGAGTTCATTGACACGCAACTCGTGACACGCAGGGAAAAAGAGGAGGCAGGCAGGCACACACACACACACACACACACACACACACAATACAATGCTTTCTATTTTTATTGGGGCGCAGGTTTGGGGGGATTTGGGATTACAAAGACGACGGCGGCCAGAACGACAGGTAAGGTAAGGCAAATGCCAATTAAAATAACAACAACATCGCCCCGGCACATTTCAACAGGTAACTGACTTTTTTGACAACCTCGATTGACGCTTCAAGAGAACAAATTAAGGGGGGAGGGGTAACAGCGCCAATAAGTACAGGCAAAGAAATTAATATCGATTTAATATAGGTTCTGGTTTGAGAAGATATTTTCGTTTATTTCCTCATTCATTATTATCCTAGGACAACAAATATTTACAAATAATTAAGGGAACTCTAGTCACGCAATACAAGATTGATTCTTTATTAATTATATAAGATTGGGAATGGGTTATTGTGTTACAGTTCTATTAAATAAATTACTATTAGATGGTATAGGTATTTTAAATGCTTATTATTTTTATTATTTAAGGCTAAATGAAAGATTTTAGGTTTCTTTTTGTATGTTATGTGGATAACTACCTTTTGCTTGTTTCTTTCGGTGTAGAATTCATTTAGAGTGTAAATTAAATTAATTACTATTAGATAGTAAAGGTACTTAAAATGCATATTTTCTTTGTTATTTATGGTTTAATGATAGATTTGAGGCCTCTGTTGGTATGCTATGTGAATAAGTATTGGCAAAGTATAATATAATATTTTTTATATACTTAGGAACCAACTTCTTCCTAGTTTCTTTCGGTGTAAAATTCATTTAGTGTATTTCCTCAACAAATACCCAAGAAGAGAAGTTACCAAAGTGCAGTTAGTTTGCTCTAAATTCAGTTTGCGTAAAGTTCCACAACAAGTTAGGTTGCACGGAAGTCGAAAGGAGGTTGATTGGAAGTCATACAAGTTTAGGATAATCCCCAGAAATATCCGCATATAATCGATGTCCAAGGAGAATAGATTGATTTATGGTACACCATAAATTGTCATCATTATTAAGCTTTAATCCCCCATGAAAACCCAAGACTGCAGACTTTTCCAACCTCCCCCCAGGAGGATTTTCCTCATCATTTTTCCAGGGCAACACCAAAGGAATTAAAGACCAAAAGACAAAGCGTCAACAGCCAAAAAAAAAAAGGAAAAAGAGAAGTAAAATATGGAAAAAAAAAAAATAACACGAAAAAAGTGCAGGGCAAATAAACAAATAGGGGAAAATATATGAAAGGGATGGGGGATGATGGTGGAAAAACTGAAGAACTATGGAAGCCGCTTTAAGTAGATTTATGGCTGCAACCCACCAAAGTCTTTCTCCCTCTCGCTCCCTTGTTTATCACCCCGCCCTCTCAAACCCCGAAAAGTGTGTCAAACACATGCAAAGGGCATACAGTGATAAGGGGGAAAGGGAGAAAATGGAGAGGAGCAGAGAGGAGAACACAGGGAACTGGGAACAAATAAAGAGAACATGCGGGGGAAAGAGTGCGGTGGATTGCGGCGGCAATTACTGCTATTTATGGCTGATTACTTCACGTTGTAAAAATCAATTAAAAATTCACGAAAAATGAACTCACTGGAGAACTTGGGAAATAGAGAGAGATATATAGAGAGAGAGAGGAAATGACGGGAGAAAAGTATCTGCTGGACTCCGGCCTCCGCTCCAGCTCCATGACTCATTAACGTTGACATGTTAAGCAAAACAAAAACAAAACCAAGCCAAATGAGCAGCGGAAAAGCGAGGGGGAAATAGGGGGGCACAAACCGGCAGGCAGGTAGCCGTTAGAACAAATTCTAGACGGCGGTCAGCGATCGTACAGGCAGAGAAAATATTAACAGCACTTTATAAATATTTTTCTGAATAGAAAATGGAAGTACTATATAGTTTTAAGTCTAGATATTATATACCTTTTTTACGAAACTAGATATATTATCCATTAAATACTTATTTCGTTTTTTAACGAAAATTTAAGGTTACTTAATTAATTTTTTATAAATTGTTGTATAAAATTATAAAACAAACTATACCTCTGTAAAAGTGGTAAGAATTTAGCATGTAGTCACCAAATGTTGTAGCTCTGGCTCCAACAATCTCTAAGAT
Source organism: Drosophila baimaii (assembly GCA_018874675.1). Classification (NCBI taxonomy): domain Eukaryota; kingdom Metazoa; phylum Arthropoda; class Insecta; order Diptera; family Drosophilidae; genus Drosophila; species Drosophila baimaii. The sequence goes on along the minus strand of JAEIIU010044649.1, from coordinate 42,198 downwards.
CTAGGTGTTAATTCATGCAGACGGACACACGGACAAACGGACAGACGGACATGGCTAAATCAACTATCCTAGTGATGCTGATAATAGATATTCTGCTAGCACTAAGTTATAAAACTCTTTAATCTCATGAGCATATAAATATTCTATTAGTCTTAAATATAACATTTAAACAAATATGGTTTTTGAATATTTCAGATCTTCCTAAACAAATTTAAAAAGATAATTCTCTGAACTCTTTAACCCAATGGAGTATATAAAAATTATCAATGACTCTTAAATAAACCGCTAAAAAGAAGTTTTATATTTTACATCTTTCTGAACCAAGTTGGAAGCATAAATCTCTGAAAAATAAGTAAGTAGTTTTTTTACAAGGAGAATTTAAAATTTATTGAACTGCATGTAAAGTGATGTTTTTTTTTCTCCGTGTAGATTTGCTTACAGTTATCAGTTAGCCGCAGCAGTTACTGCTTAGCAGGCAAAACAGGCTGCCTTTGTTGTTGCTGCTGCCGCTGCTGCTGCTGCTGCTCATTCCTGCTTGCTTTGGAAAAACTGTCCAGCTGCCGCCACATGTGTGCCCCCCTTCCACCACCGAATCCCACCACATCCCCTGCCCTGTCCCCCATGATCCCTCTGATTCCTCCCCGAGATTGCCTTTTGTTTGTCTTTCGTATTTGTCCAAACGGGTATGACTAAAAAACTAAAAACTAAACAGCCCGTTGGAGGCCGAAAGAGCGAGAGATGCAGACCAACGCGAGTACAGTGGAGCCTGCCTTGGAGATCAGCGGAATTTAAGTAATTAAAGCTAAATTCAACAACTCTCTGGATTAATATTTAAATAATTGCTAATCAAATATATATTTCCACTAGAATTTTACCCTAGTTCCATTCGATTTTATCTAGTTTTAAGGTGTTATTACTGTCTTTGGGCAGAAGTTTGTCGCCTTTGCTAGTTGCTTCATTATTACAGTTTGCTTGGCCTGGCAAACTGGAATTTTTGTTGTTGATTTGCTTTGTTTTGTTGTTATTGTTTTTGTTTGTTTGTTTGTTAGTCTAAAAGCGCAGAACCCCCTCTCTCTCACACTCTCTGTCTCCAGCCAAAAGGCTTGGCCCAGTTAGCAGCAAAAAAATAAAAATGCAAAGAGCAGGAGAGTGGCTACTAAAAAACAGGACTGACTGCATATTAGGACGCCCATGCATTTCAATGGAGACCTGGCTTATGCAGATGCAGTTCCACTACGAAAAAATGTATTTAAATTAATTGATCAACTGTTCATAATGCGGAAATTATTTAAGTGGTTTTACAACCAGTTTATTGTAGCAATATTCTGTGAAAATGAAGTTTAAATACCAACAAAGAATGTCACAAGGCTCTTTTAGAGATTTCTTTGAGTTCCTTGGAGATTTTAAAGCTCTAAAAGTGTTACCAAAAAACTCTTTATAATTGGGAAATAAATGAATTTGTATTACTAGCTGTTTTATAGTGGAATATTACATTAATATATATGTAGTTTTTACACTAAGAATATCTCAATTACCTTGGCGAGGTTTTTTCAGTTTTCTGAAGATTTTAAATCACTAAAACTGTTGCCTAATAGTATGCCATCATTAAACAATGTAAATTTACAAGAAGTTGTATATATTTGATACATAAGAACCCTTAGAAAGATATTAAAATAAGACAATACATTACTTTAAATTGTGTACACAATTTCTTTAACATTTATTTTGATTAGCTAAGTTTTTTTAATTTTCAAAAACCCTTTCAGGTCAAAAATCCTAAATCGCCTTTTCCTCAGTGAACCCAAAGCATGCCTCATTGCTGGGTTAATTTGTGTGGGCCGTGGCACCTTTGGGGCCAATTCAATTAGGAATGCACACCGAGCGCTGACGTCACAAAACCCATTTACCTACATTTCAGGTATCAAGCAGCAAATGAACCAAACTCACTGATTAGAGCTGATAATTTCCCAAAAAGCGATTTCAACAACAGTCCCGCCGCCGTTGTCCCGCATGGAAAATCGGGCTAGAGCTAGTGCTATAGCATTTCCCAATGCTCTGGGGAAATTCGCCTCTATAAACAGACACTCAGAGAGCTGGATGATGCCTCTTCCTGAACTCTATAAAAAGTATTTTCCCGGGGCCAATGTTGATTTAACCCACAAAAACACTAAAACTCAAACATGTGTGGATATTTTTCCACTCTTCAGCGCTGTTTTCTGTTTCCTTCGGCAAATTGCAGCACCGCCGTGGCGGCGGACACATGGAAACCGACCGAACAAATGTGGGCGAACACGTTTTTATCGCAGCTAACGAAATGCAATAAATGTTGATTAAAATAAACACATACACTGGAAGATTACAAAGAATTCTCAGCAATTTTCTTGAAAAGGATTTGGATATTACAAAATATAAGCTTTAAAATAATGCATTCTCAAAGTAAAAACTTTCCATATACCATGTTATTTTGCGTAAAACATGTTTTACTTTTCTTTGCATAATTCTAGAACCCATTCCGGATTCTTTGTTTATTTTTCCCAGTGTAAAAACCAGACAAAGAAAGAACCACACACCAAAATAAAAAAATAAAGCAAACGGCGATGTTTGAATGCTTATCAGAGGCGAAGAATAAAAGAAACTGCACTACCAATACAAATAAAAAGGGGAAACAGCGAATAAAAAAAATAAATAAAAACCAGAAGTAATTAATTAAATTCATTCGCTGATGAATGCAGTTCTTGCGGTAATCATATCTCACTGCCAAGGAATGAAACTCTTCTTATCGCTGGAATACTTAATCCAGAACGGCATGGAAAGCCTGGTAAAAATATGAGGGGGGAAAAATAATAAAGAGCCCCGTGAGCTTTAAGGACTCTGACCTTTTCGCTCGTTTTCTATTTCGGGACATATTTCTCCCTTGCGCCCTTTCTCTCACTCTTTCTTTGCTCTCTCTCTGGTTCATTGTGTTTAATGACCTTTAAAAGCCACGCACAGACAGGTCACAAAACATGGCAGACATGCAGGCGACGGGGGGCCCGGTGCCTACGCCCCCCTTTTTTTTTTGCTTGCCATTTGCCAAAGAAGAAGAGAAGGCCAAACAGGCAGAAACAAAAATAAAAACAACACTTCAAACAAGACACACACACCACACCATACAATTCTCCTCCATTTTTGCAGAATTCGCTTTGGATTCTCGTTTCGCGAGGAATCATCATGATTCCCATTGTTATCATCATTATCATCATCTTGAAGCTGTCTGCTGCAACACACACACTCACTTAGTCTGCCTTGTGCACGCATGTTGTGCTCGCCTCTGCCTGCTGCCTTTTAATAAAGTAAACTAAACAATTTTCATTCTTCATTCTTCATTCTTGTCTCGTTTTTGTCTCGTCTTCGTCTCCTCTGTGCATCGACTATGAACAATTTTTCATATAAGCACAGACACACACACACGAGCCAAACAGCTGGGGTCAAAATAATAGCACTAGGGGCGGGGATTTAAGCTTAAGCTTTAGCTTAAAAATATATAACCTAATATTTATTAATAACCATTACTTTTAGGCTGGAAAAAGGGAGTGTTGTCTTTTGTAACGATAAATCGCAATTTGCTTTAATTTTAAAAAGGTTTTAAAAAATGGGGAAAGAATGAATGAACTTTGAACGGTTTAAAAGTGAAAACTATAAACGTTTTTTAAATAAATATCAGGATTCTTTATTTACAATTTTGCCTATAAAGCAAACAGTTGAAGATTTCTGAATAGATTCTTATAGTATTGATTTTTCTGATAAATACTGATAAATATCATATTGGATATTCTATATTAAATATTTTATTTTGTTCTTTAGAAATCTCTGGAGATTTAAGGATAGGGGGATTAAATCTGAGTTCCTTAGTTTATATATACCGTAAATATTGATCGAGTTTAAGGTACAACCCTTTTTAAAGCCTCTATGGCAGGCTATAATATTGACCACAGCTGTGCCCTACACACCCATAGACATACAGATATATTTATACATCAGCGAGGCGACGACCCAAGTACCACCCCTTTACCCCCCCGCCCAGCACCACCCACTTTCTGGCAGAGTCAACAAACGGACACACACACACTAGCTCACTTTCGGTGGGTGCGCAAAAGAGCAGGCGCCCAACGTGGTGAGTTCCGCCGAGTTGGGAGTTCCGAGTTCCAGTCGACAGTGGAGAGTGTGGACAGTGGTGAGAGTGGTGAGTGTTTGGTGAAAGAGAAAGGCAACAAACGCATGCGGCACAAGTTAGCAAGTGCGTGCGACCAAAGGGGGGGGGCCTTACCAGAGATGGGGCTGAGCAAAGGGGGGGGCGGGCGACTCAACAAATTCATTGAGAAACCAAAACGAAACGAATCGCAAGGCAAAGAAACAAAAAAATAGAGGAGATGAGACACCGGCCGGTCAAACGTTGCGCACCAGCCACTCTCCCCAAAAAAAAAAAGAAGAGAGAACACCAAATGAGAGTGCCACGACTATGAAATACCTTGATACTTGCAAATTAGTACAAATTGCTTATAAGCAAAGGGTATAACGAAAAAATCTATATATTTACTACATAAATTCTTCAAAATAACCGTGTATTCAGAAAAGAAAAGGTTAAAAGTGCTTCCATATACTTAAAAATTAGTTTATTGGTTTGTATTATTATAAAAGGCATAAAGTTTTCACTAAAAAAAGAATTTTATTAATATAATTATAACTATAAGATTTATAAGATTTTCAGAAAAACAGGACAGTGTTAGTTCCTTGAAAAAGAGGTAAATATAATGTTTGTGGCTTTTAAAGTTACCAAATCTGTTCAGATAAATTTAAAGGACAATCGGATACTCAAGAATGTATACCTAAATACCCACGAATACAAAATACCCCTGTACTTTTACCAGTACAAAATATTACCAACAGGGTGGGTGGTTGCTGTTTCTGGCTGATTTTCTATCAGGGCAATGAAATCGAAATGCCAATATGCATTTATCAACTCGATTATTATTGTGATTGCCGCGACGAGGGGTGCCAAATAATGGTGCAAAAAAGCAGTTTTCTTCATGGGTTCTATGGGTTGCCATGGCAAAGTGCGAAAAAGACCGAACACACAAAGGGAATATTCGCTTTGTTGTACTTTTTAAACAATTTGCATAAATGTGGGGGAAGAAGCCTTCAAGGGTTCGACTGTCGACTGCCAAAGGCCAATGGAATCGGGTTGTATAAGATTTTCTGGGGTATCGAGCGAACCATCTTCTAGCAAGGGTGAATCGTTATTCTTTAATTTTCAGTGAATAACCCACAATTCAGTAAAAAAAAACTGATGCAAATCAGCTGTGAAATTTGGTTTGTGCAGGTTTAAATCAAATTACTTTCGAACTTAAAGAAGTTCGAAAGATATTTAAAGAAAAATGAGAGAAATTATGTTTTGGGGCACCTTTTTTAATCTTTTCATTACATACAATTTGATCATTATTTAGGAGACAAATTGTTATAATATAAATGACACCAATAAAGCTTATAATAAGGGAGTTAAGGAATGTCTAGATCGAATGAATTATTATTTACAGAGAACCGATATTAGGAAGCCGGAAACTATGATTTTCAAAGGTTCAAAGGTTGTCCGAAGAAACTAGTGATTCCTCTTACGTCTTCAATAGACAAAAGTTTTAATGGTTTATTAAAAATAGTGTTCAAGTTGTAGTTGGTTTTTTTATGGACCATCATCAAGGAAATTTAATTTCACCATCTATAATCAAGTGAATAACAGATTTTTAGCAGGTAATTAGGTTTAAAAACAGTGAGTGTAAAAATTGTGGAAAAACCTAGTTTGAGGGGTTAAAGCACCTAAAATTGTTTATGATAGTTTATAACCTCAAGTAAAAAGTAAATTTTTTGTATCGAATTTTTTATAATGGTTTATAACCTCAAGTATAAAGTACATTTTAAGAGAGCTTTGTTGTTTAAAAGTGTTGTAAATAAATAGCTAATTAGGTTTTCGAAGAATTCGTCAAGGAAATCAAGTGATACATTTTATGGAAGTTTAAGGATTAAATGCACTATTTTCTGAAATTTAATGGCCCCAAATTAGATCGCATTATTTACGGAAATTGGACGGCAAGTGATGCCACACCTACGGGTCACTTTCCCGTTAATTGGGCGAGGCGTGCTAATGGGCACACACCGAACACAGAATGGGGCATGGAGAGTGGTGTAGAATGGAGAATGATTGGGGTGGGGGGGGGGTCTATTCTCGGATCGGATTCTCCCCTTCAGAAGAGAGATAAAATAGTAAATTCTCACCTTGAGGGCCGTCAGATCGATATCGTCCAGTGAACAGTTGACCGATGGAGCCAGTTGTTGTTGCTGCTGGTGCGCCATTTTGATTTGCTATTTCGTGTGTTGTGTTGTCTTCTGGATCTGGAGAATTGCTTTGCTGCTGCTGCTGCTTGCTGCTCTTCGCGAAAACGGAGAGAAATGCAAATGAAAACGGCGAAAGGAACACAAAAACACAAAAAACACCACAACACAGAGGGAAGAGGAAGAGAGGGCTGGCGATTATGACTTTAATTTATAATTTCAATACTCTAATTTACTTTAGTTGTCGCGTTAAATAAATACAACAACAAAAAACCCGTGCAATTAACAAACTATTTGTTGCTGCTGCTGCCTTTCAACTTTTCTCTTTTCAGCCTCTGCTTCTTCTCAGCTCTTCTTCTTCTTCTCTCTCTCTCTCTCTCCGCCGTTGTGCTGACTAAGTGTGTGTGCCTGTTTGGGTTTGTGTGTGTGTGTGTGTTGGCGTTTAGCAAACGGGGCGCGGCTCGTTTTTTAATTTTCCAGCACTATTTAAAATCTTTTTCGCATTCAAACATTTTCAGCTTCACTTCGGCTGCCGCTTCTTCTTCGTCACACACTGCACAATTGATTTGATTTAACCGTTTTTATTTTGCGGCGCTCCCGCACACACACGCACGCAGCTCCACTCGGTATATGCGCCCGTATATGTGTGTGTTTGTGTAGGTAGACAGAAAAAATCAGCCACTCGCTCTTTTCCCCCGTTTCGCGCAGGACTTGCTATTTATGTATTTTCCACAACGCCTCCTCTACGTACTCTTCCCGCACAGCGATCGGCGCTTTATCGAATTTGCATTGCACAAACGGCAACGCAGCAGGACTTGTTCAGTTTCGCTCGAGTTCCGGTTTGTAGTGCACTAAAAATCAGAGCCGATTCTTCAACTGACACAAAACTTTGCATGAACGAGCAAAGTGATTCCTGTTTTAGGGGATTGGTGCATCGACCAGTCTGGTCACGTTAGGAAAGCACAGCTTACAACCATTTTCCTTGTTTCACAACCATTCGGCAACGGAAACCTTTCCTCTTACACGGTAGGGGGCGCTATTCATTTCAAGAAGTCGAAAATTCGGCATTTAACAGAGTTTTCGTCGGTTAACAGAATTTGGAGGGTAAAATTCCATGTTAACATGTAAGCGGGATGTAACAGCCCATTTTATCAAGTGAGCGGTATGTAAAATCTAGTTTTAACAGTTCCGAGCGTAAAATTTAACAGTATGAGAGAATCCCACTTCGTGAGAGGAGTGAATTGAAATCGAGAGAAGAGAGAGCCACTTCGTGAGAGGTATTTTTAAGGAATTTGATGCATCGACTAGTCTGGTCACTCTTAACACCAATTTAGCAGGGAAAATTTATTAGCATTTTCCAGAACCATTCTTATGTAATGTAGATCACTTTGCATTTAAAATACATGTAAATTACTGTAAATGTACATTTTACATGTTCTACTTTCTACTGCTTATCAAAAAAGGAATTTTTTTTTTAATATTAACGGCCATAACACAAGCCGATCAGAGAAAAAACCAGAAAGAAACATATTTATTTATAAATGAACTAAACAAATTTAATTAAACCTCGTTGGCTCCGTTGTTGTGAGATATCCGGTCTCTTCCAAAATAATTTCAACAATGGCAGGAATAAAGATCCACCAAGGACCTTGAAGAGGCACACCTTCCACTGTCCGTTCATGGGCCTTTTCTTTCTTATATTCACTCCACGCCATATCGGCTTTTGCTCGCAATTCGGGTCTTATTGTGAAGCGATTCCTGTATTTCCCATAAAACTCCACGGCAGCTGGGAAATTCCTCTTCTTGGTAGCCTTGTGAACCGAAGGATTTCCGAAAATGTTAACTAATCGTGTTCTTTCAGCTAGAAATTCCTGGTCACTTTGTGCACCACAGGCTGTCCACGCAAGGCTTACAAGGAGGACCAGCAGGCAGCTGACAAAGAATAATTAAGGACTTGGGGTTATAACATTAATTTAAGATTAAGTTAGCTTACCTTAAGTATATAGAGGGATTCATCTTGTGGTTGTAGGTACTCGTTTTTTCTTTAAGTTAAAACTAAGAGCTGATCCAATAAATGGTCCCTATTTATAGGGGCTCTGAAAAGAGGGGTCAAATGTACTTTCATGGTATTTAGAAAGAAAATTATTAAGAATTGATAAGGCAATTTTTAATATTCGGCCAGAATATATGGTTATGACACTAAATTTCGAATGTTAATTGAGGGATTACTCATAGAAATCCATTATGTATGGAATATTTCTTATTTATACAAAACTCTTAAATAAATAACAAAAAATAAAAACAAATGAATAAGTCAAGTTGAATCATTAGTCAATGCTCAGATTAAACCTTGACCGTTTGATCTTGAAAAATCTGAGAATTCGTTATCTCGCTTTACAAGTTGAAACATATATTTTTAGGAATGTATGTAACATATATTATCTAAAATAAAAACTAACATTAATTCAAATTTCAGCAGAAACTACAATACTCAGAATTTTGTTAATTACAATGTTTATACATCAATTGTTTAATCGAAACAATTATCAATTCTTGGAATGCAAGCAAGCTAAAGTCAGATGATAGGCGTGGAACCTCTGATCCCTAGGGAACGTGGGATGCGAGCAGAGCCAGGAGAGCTCCTATAAAAGATCAGCCCTCATTGGACACAGCTATCAGTTTCGAGTGTCAATCCCATCGAGAAGCCACAAGATGAATCCCGCAATTTACCTGAGGTAAGCTATCTATCAGTATTTACTATCAGTTATATTTAATTAGTATTTATTGTTATTAATATTATTCCCCTCCCCCCCCCCCCAGCTGCCTGGTGGTCATCATCGGAAGCCTTGTGTGGACAGCCAGTGCCCAGCATGGCTTTGAATCCGACAGGACTCGTGTGATTAGTGTCTACAAAAATGCTCGTCCTGAATCCATTGGGGATAGCAATGTTCATTTCCTATTGCAATTTCTGGACAAGTACGGCGATGAGATCCAGTTGACACCCGATCAACGAGTCCGTGTTAATGATGCAGTGAGCAAATATAGGGAGGAAAAGGCCCAACAACCTTTGGTGGACGGTGCGCCACCTCAGGGCGGTTGGCTCTCAAAACTTGTGAGGGCTATCGTTGTACAGTTGGGCATCGAACTGGCCTCCGAGGGAATTAAGAAGGCGACTGGGTCTAAGTAACATACCTGATGTTATCAATGACCATGTTGTGGTCGTAATAAATTTGTTATATGTGCATACTGAAGTGGCTTTGTGTTTATTTATTTACCTAATTTGGTACAAATTAATTTCAGAAAAGGATATTTTATGGCGATGCTTCGGCTGAAGAACAGCCTAGTTCTGGAATATACCTTTTTTTGGAAATATTGCTCCAGAAATGCTTCGATCGAATCGAATTCTTGAAGATTTCATTACATTTTCCCAATTGAGTAAATTTAAATGTCCCGCCATATAAGTATCAAAGTCATCAACCTTTTGTATTACAATTTAGGCAAGCCAATGTTTCCACCTTTTTTATAACACTTAATTTTTAATTTTTCCAGTTTCCTCACCTTTGTGTATGACCATTTATAATCGCTTATCGATAGCTCTATCGATAGTACAGCATTGAGCAACCCTGGTCACACTGTTTTGTGATAACCGCTCAACGGCTCTCTCCCGAATTTCGAATATGTTTTATGTTTTAATATAATTTACGACGATAATTCTGTCTTTAATAAGAAGGCATTTGAAAGTGGAAAGTTCTAAGAGGAAAATAGAGCTGAGAACACCTTGTTACCCTCCAACCAAATGGCTTTCTCCCACTCTATGGAGAGAGAGAGCGAGCGAGAGCGCAATCGGCAGCACTCGGCTCGCTTCGGCTCTTGCAGAAACCTATAAATACGGGTGCAAGCCACAAATTCGAATTCGAAAAAAAATTTCACGGCGGTCTCGGACGCGTTTTTCTGTGCGACTTCTTCCGCTGCCTGGCGTTCGCTCCGTTTTAAAAACATGTAATAAACATAAACAAAAGAAATATAATTAATAACCGAAAATATAAATCACTTAAACGTTTGCCTGGACAAGTGCTTCATGCTTCGCGTTTTTTATTGAGTTGTATTTAATAACCCGACGAGTCTTGGTCCGAAAAATTTGCGAAAACTATCCACTGTGTCGCCGCGGTGCGCGATTATTTAAATGCAAAAAAGGATTTGTGTATACCGAAAAGCCTAAACAACAACAAGCTCTTTAAAAGGTAAATGCGAGAAAACCATAAAAAATATATATGTGTGTGTGTGTTTGTTGAAAAGGAATCGAAAACCAAATCGAGTTTTGCAAATTGGAAAAAAGTGCCGGAATAAAAGGTTTCACAGAAAAAAAAAAACAAGAAGAAAACAGTGTAATTGAAGAGACGCCGACTATGTATATGTATATACGCAATAACTGTGTGTGTGTGTGTGTGTGTGGAAAATCCTGGACAACGCCACTCCTTTTGCGCAAAGAAATTTAATAAAAAAAAAAAACAAGGAAGCTGTATATAGAGAGTAAAACGAAGCTGCGCCGGAGTTGAAAAAACACATACGCAAAACAAAAAAGGGGGCGCGGTGGGGGGTGCTCAGCCTTTCCTTTGGTTTTAAACTAAAATTTACCATCCGAAATTCCCAGCCTTTATTACGGATTTTACATCAAATTAGGCAAAAAATAAATTGCACTGGAGTAGCGGCATTTTCAGGGGTGTGTGCGTGCGTGCGTGTGAGTGTGTTTGTGTGTGTGTGTGTGCCGTCCTGCTTGCACCCTGCGCAGAAGCAGCACCGAAAAACCCAAAAACAATTCCAATTTGCAGAAAATACGAAAATACTTTTTGGCATGCAAACAAAACAGCTGGCGGAGTTAAACACCTGGCAAAAGTCGCAACCAAAAAAAAAAAGAACCTAAAGCAACCTGAGACACCTTTAACAGTTAAATGGTTCTCCTTTTTATGGCTTTTAATAACTGGTTTGGCGGAGCCTGTCGCGTAGGTGCAAGCGAGCAGGAAATACCGAAAGCCAAAGAACCGTTGATCGGCAAAGTGCAGTGCGGATCGCGAGAGCAACCCAAAGAGTGAGAGAGAGAGAGAGAGAGAGGAACGAAGGAGAGCTTGGCAAAATGAAACCAAAACAAAAGGCAAATGACTTTTGTTTTTCTTTTGTTGTCTTAGGTTCTGGGTGTGTGAGTGTGTGTGTGTGTGTGTGTGCTCGCGTGCCTGTGTGGGTTTCTGATAAGTTGCTATCCGCCGCCGCTCATTTATCGCTTTTCTTCGTGTCCGCCAATCGTTTTGCAATTTTCGCAATGGCCGCAATTTATGCAAATATGCAGAAATCACAATTCTATTTGCACTATTTCCTCAATAAAAAACGATCGCTGGCGGGCTGGGTCCCAGCTTTGGGTACTTGATATTGTTGTTAATTTTTGCTCCTTCGCCTCTCCGTACACTTGGTGGATTGAAATTTCACCCTCTTTTGTGCGTCGCGTGCTTCGCATCTTCTTCTTGCTTCGTTAATTTGTTTATTTTTAGTTGCGGAATTTCTGGTAACAAAACCGTATTTAATTTCCACCGACTTCCCTGTGTTGGGGCTCCTTTTCCTCCTCTTTATCCGCCTGCTTCTTCTCCTTCTTGTTGTTCTTCTTCTTTGTCTTGCAGAAACAGTTGCGCTTCATGTCATTTTGTACACTGACAAAAATGATATCTATACTTATAAAATAGGTTTAAAACCAACACTTATTTTAAATAATTTTTTATATTATATTTAAAATTTCCAAACAGTTCCAAGTCAAGTTAATTTTGGAGTAAAATATAATTATAAAAAAAAATAAATTCGAATTATTCTCAGTGCACTCTATAGGGCGCGATCCCCAAAGAAAACAACGAAGGGAGTACAGGGAGAGAATAAAGAAAACATGACGAAGGGCCGCTCGCCTCGCCTGCCTTTGTTTTATGACTTTGCCACATGTTTATTTTTAGTTGCGCTTTCCGCTTTAAATATGTATTTTAATTTTTATTTCCACAGAACAATCCATCGTCAATTTGTCGGCGACTTAAAAACTCGTAAAATATTTATATATATATCCGCTATCATAAAACTTTCGCCTACGCGCCATTTGCATAAACTTAATTAGTCAAATGCAGGCACAAAACGAAACTTATTCAACAAATTATTCTTAATTAAAGAAACCGACCCGGCGTCGTCGTTGTATCTTTTTGACAGATTGAGCATTCAAATGCGTTAATTTTCATGCAAATCTGGCCATTATGCTAATCCGCCTTGAATGCCCAAAAAATCTAGCGCCTTGAATTTATTGTCTCAAGTTTTTGCGCATTTATGGGAAAAGCATTTGCAACGAAAGATGCAGCAGACTATTCTTAATTAAAGATACACAACCATATTCGAACTTATTTGGCATATCAAGAGCGTTTAAGAGCGTTAATTTTCATATAAATCTTGAGTTTATGTTAATGGCTGTGAATGCCCAAAAACTGAACTCTACGCCCGCAATTTATTGTCTCACATTTGAGCATTTTATTTATGGAAATACTTGGGCCATAAAATCAATTGCTTAAGTCTGGTTTCACTATAAAACTTAATTAGCCTTTGCTCAAAGACTAGCTCATCAATTAAGTTGACAGATTGAAGGCATTAAATTTAAACTATTAGCTCACATTTTTGGCCTATTTCGTATTTATATTTCTTTTGAAGATAAATCTCTAAGTTTACTGAAATCTTCATGGCAGATCTCTGCAAATTTGATTACTCAAATGCTGACATAAGAAAAGTTATTCAACATATTATTCTTAATTAAAGAAGCCAAGCAAAAGTCGAATATTTGACACTCGTTAATTTTCATGCTTGGTCTTACATTTTTCGCAGTTTTATGGAAAACTTTTGCAACAACAATAAAACTATTTGGAACGAAATCGAGATCACAGAGCCGTTTGTTTTTGTTTCTTTTTTTCGGTGGCCCACGCGCAGCTGGCGAAATCAAGTTTAGGAGCCAGAGCTCCCCCTAACCCTCCGATATGTGTGTGTATATATAGATATATGAATATATTTCTCCCCTCTGGCTTTATCTGTTGCGTCAGTGTTGATTTGGCGCAAGTTTAGCACACGACTTCCATTTTCTGCCCATATGATCTTGGATCTTGGATCTCTGGCCTGGCATTTTCGTTTGAATTTTCAATGGAAACCCATAGACATAGATATAGACAGACTACCACAATGACAATACCAATAGTTACAAGTGTATATGTATATCTGTAGTAATTTTAACAGTCGCGCCAAATGTCGCTTTTATTTATTCATATATTTTTTCTTTCTCTCTATTTTTTTGCTACCGCCGTTTGGCCATATTAGGTTTGTTGGGTTTTCTGGTTGATCAATGATCATGGGGATTCGTTCATGGCTCCGGGGCAATTCGGTTTTTATTGTCTAAAGAAAAGCGATATTAAGCTAAGCTTAATGCGACCATTTGTGGCTTGGTTTTTATTTGATCTTTACAGGGTTCACTGAACCTTGATTGCAATTAAATTGTCGGCCTAATTTGGCGGAGAGGAAAGGGGTTAATGAAATTGTTCGAAATTTTGTTTAGCACAGCCACTTGAACTTGATTTTGTGACGTAAATAAAGCTACAACATGTTTACAAATTGGTTGCCTTAAGCCCAATTTTAATTACGGATTATTCTGTTTTTATAAGTATAGTTTTTCTACTTATCCTGCACACAAGATTCTAGTCCATTGAACTTGGTTTTGTAAAAAGTAAGCGTAATGCTTATGCAATTATGCTTTTGAGTAATTGATAGTTGGCCACACAGCTGCAGTGGTCCAAGATCCCCCCATTCCCTGCCCACACCTCTCTCTCTCTCTCAGCTCCCTCTCTAATGGCCATGCAACCACTTGCAGACCACTTTGTCCACTTGTCCGGACAGCAGACCGAAAAAAAAACAGACCCTGTGGAGCAACTTGAAATGTTTTTGTGTAACCCACGGCGAAACAAAAACGAAACAGCACAGGAAAAACATGCTTTCAAATCACATAACATACAACACCACCACCACATCCACTGGGTGGGTTGCTGCCCCACTTGAGGCCACTCCGTGTCACCCCTCTCAATCCCACAGAGAAACCCTCAATCCCCGCCAGATCCGCCTCCTTTGCCGGCGATCGATAAATATGTATAGAAGGCTGCAGGCCATGCCGCTCGGCATTAACATACATTTGTTATTAACATCTCATTGAATGTCTGTCTGGGCGAGGTTTTAGCCCCAATGTAAAGTCTAAGAAATACATATAACTTAAATACTTTAAATAACTTGGCTTGTTAGCTAAAAAAGTGCCTCAAGTTTGGGAAGATATATCTTAGTATCTAAGGAATATTTAACTATATTTATAGTGACACCTAAATGTGCTACAAAAGGCACAACCTAACTACATATAGCTGTGTTGTTAACAATTTCTTATACATATTAAACAAGAATTAATGCCAATTACAGAAAACATTACTGTAACTTTTTTATGTTTTTCTACCTTGTCACGACGTTCTCTCTGGGGTTTTAACCTCTCTCTCCCTCTGGTTGTGTAATTTAGCAACCTTCCGCGGGCTGCAATTGCAACTGCCGCGAAAATTGAATTGAATGAGCCAAGAAAAAAAAGAGTTGAGGCTGAGATAGAGCTGACAAGAATTGCATGACTGCTTGTTGGCCAGCTTCAAACTTAGTTAACAATGTAAATTGCACCATCCATCGCCACCTTGAGGGGTTTATAGTATATTCTCTCTCTTTCTCAGGCCGCGAAACACGCAAAGTGTATGGAAATTTAATGCTGTTGTTTATAACTTTATGGATTTTTGTCAGTTCCAAACCAGCCATCCTTCGTGGCTGCCTGTCTCTAATTAATTGCCAGCTAATTTAGGACACCTCTCCCACCCTCGTTCTATTCCCGGCCAAGCCCACTTTCCAGTTGACCCCATTTTTCCAGGACCTGACCACAAGAATTAGACCTAATTTGGTTGAATTAACCATGTTAAAAATAAACATTTCCCTTGTCAATTTTGTGCGGGGGCAGCTTTTTGGGGTTTCACATTTATTGGCTTCATTTGCTAATGTGTGTGTGGGGATGCATTCGAGTGTTTCTTCCTGTTCGTGGGGGTACACACACCCTCTTTTGTTGTTGGGAGTGTTGTTTTTCTATGTTGCTGGAGAGGGACCACCGACCACCGAAGTTTTTGTTTTATTGAATTCTGTTCCCAGCTCTGCGCTGTTGAGAGTTATTTATAAAAAGACAAAAAGCGATGGGGAAAAAGTTTTTGACAATTTACCAGATAAGCGAGAGAGAGGCTGTTGGCAGGAGGAAGTGGATGGTGGGAGGGAAATTTAGAGAAAGCATTGCCAATGCGCGCCGCCTGCATAATGACAAAAGTTTTTCGCCAGCCGCCAGTTCACTTTTCCTCCCATTTCCTTGCCATTTTCGCACCATGGAAAAACTGTTTGGCAAAGCTCCGCTCTGCGCTTTGTTTTGGTTTTGTGTCTGCTCCTTTATTCGATTTCCTTGCAGTTACCGTTGAGTGTAGCAGCTCCTCTTTCTCCCTTTCGTACACTCCTAAAAATTAACATATAACATCAAGGATAAAGTTCCAAAGAGTATGTATTCCTTTTATGTAAATAAATAACCAAGAAATCTGGTCTTTTAACTAAGAACAAAGTTCGTAAAGTTAAGATAAACTTTATTCCCCATTTATTCTCTCAAATTTTCATCACAGTGCATGCCTCCTTTGGGTGTTAAAGCTTTTTCGCTATAGCTTGCATTTCTAAGGGTTGTTCCCTTCGGGCTTCTTCCATTGCACTGCAGCCTCTGGAAAAGTACAGTGTCGGGCAAGGGCAAGCCAAGAACCCTGGGAACGATGGCTCTGGCTTAAGGAGATGGAATATAAATATGGAGAAGGTGGAGCAAATGGAGAGGTGGAGCAGACAGAAGGACGGACGGACAGCGACCCTGCCAAGTGTGAAGTGTCTACTTAAGGTTGAGTCAACTTTGATTCTGCCTTTCTTTCTCGGCTTTGTCTCCAACCGTCCTTTGCCATTTGTAGTTGTCACGCCTGCTGCCCACAGACTGCAGTCTGAAGTCCCCATTTCTGCATTCTGCAGTTTTACACAGAAAAAACTGAGATATTTGTAGAGATTTTGAATTTTAGAAATAATGATATAATGATATTTTTAGGGATTCTTTTGGGAATATTGCCTTTTAGCCTTTAAATAGATTTTGGTTGTAATTATAACTTTGAAATAAATTTATACTAAAAGTTTCAGATCACTTAGGATAATATAGTCATACCAATGATAGTTCCTAAGATAATAACAAGGGTTTTCTAAGAAATAACATCACTAGTCATCATTTCTAAGTAATATTTTCGTAATCAGTACTGCAAAATACATATTTACTGAGAGTTTCAGATCAAATTACTTTATTTTGGCTTAGGTTCCAAGAGCTATAATTTTTAACTGTGTACCTGCACGTTCCAGTTGCAACTTCAACTCCAAACATCAGCATGGCACTTTATCTTGACAATGACGGGCGACGCGTGGCCATAAATCAATAATTTGCCTCTGGCAGAGGACACCCTGCAACCTGGCTGGATGGTGGATGTGACAGGAATGGAAAGATGAAGGAAGGATGGATGAGAGGGATCGAGGGATCGAAGCTTATTCTTGAGTCACCCTGCTGCGGGCCAAATGCAAATTGGAACATTTGGGGATTGTCAGGCGATTGGCGATTGGAATAGCTCAGAATGGGAGATTAATTCGAAGGAGGGAAGATTCAATAGATGATTGCCGAGATAACACAATAAACTTTGATAATTGAATTCGATTGTGAGAAGGGAAATTTTTAATAGATATAGGGTAAAATTGATTGAATATTTAAGGTAATCTGTGAACGAAAGTAGAGTTTGTAATAATGGTGACTACATATCAAGTATTTACTTAAATAATTTATAAAAAATATAGTAGGGATGACAGAAAATATAGATGTATTCGATATTATCGATAACATTGATATTCTAACGTTAAGTGCGATATTTTTCGATATTTACATTTCGATATATCAAACTATATGATATTTAATCCGATATTTTTGTCGATATATCATTTTGGTCTTTTTTTCTTGATAAAATATAGCATTTACAAAAGTAAACAATATTTTTAATTTATTTAAAGTATAGTGGAGAAGGCAGAAAATATGGATATATTCGTTATTATCGATAACATTGATATTTTAACGATAAGTGTGATATTTTTCGATATTTTTAATTTCGATATATCAAACTTTATGACATTTAACCTGGGATTTTTGTAGATATATATATCAGAGTGTTTTCTCGATAGAAATTCCCAAAATATAGCCTTTACAATGATAAACAATATTTTTCATCATCCATATTAAATGAAATATGCAGGAAACTGTACTTACACTCGACAGCTTACTCTGGAGGATAAATACAAAAGACCACTTAAAATATTCATCTCGCACAACACATCATTTCCTTTTTCATCTCATTTAAATCCACCGAGCTATCCCCCAAAATTGATTTAAATCAAGAACAATTCATTTTAGAGTTCCTTGAACTTGCTCGCGTGTGTGTCCGCCCCACTGCTGCTGCAGTTTGCCATTAAAAATGTATGCCCACTCAGCAGTTATATACGAGTGCTTACTGCTGTGGTGCTCTACATTCGAACGTAAGCAACCTTTATGAACAAATAAATATGTAAAATGATATATATATGACACAGAGCAGAGAGCCAGACATTCAATCAGTGTTAGGATCCAATTAAAAGCCAACAAACAAAGACGAATGATGGATAAATACGCATAAATCAAACCTCTTTTTGTTGTTGACAAAAAACAATTCATAGAGAAGAGTTGGTTACAATTTGGGGGCTTATAAAGGCGAACAATGGCACGGGGGGAAATATGTATATATAAAAGCTGCGCAGTGCCAAAGTTCGTGTGAAACTAATCAATGAAAAGGGAGATGAATTAGAGAACCCAGAGAACTTGATAAGGCGCGTGTGGAGTGCCTCTGTCTATCTGTCGTGTGGAGATAACGGAAGCCTAATGCGAAAATTGAAATTTAATTGGTGTGAATCAGCTGATAAGGCAGCGGCGGCAGCTCTAGACATCGTGACAATCACGAGGATTGCATAAGTCAGGCAAAACAGCGAAATTGCAGCTGCAATTTACAAAATCGTGTACGTAAATTACCCACTTTGGCGGGGTCTTGGAATGAATACACGGCCAGAGAGTTCTCCTATTTTGCGTCTTAAATGTTTGACTGCACTTGACTCTCGAGTGGGAAAAGCAGCTCATGTGTGTGGGGCGGAAAATGTGATGTGTGTGGAGTGTGTGGTTTACTCTAGCTTACTCTGGGCAATTGGAAACAGTTTTTGCCCTTTTTTTTTGCACTCTAAGCGGATTTGTTGGATTTGTTTTCTATTCGTGTGTGTTTGCATTGTTTAGTAGGGAGAAAACGTAGGGAAAGACAGGAAAATATAGGAGGAGAAAGGAACAGAAATTCAATGCAAATATTCCACCATTGGTTAAAAGGAAAATTTCCTCTCTTTCCCTCTATTTTCCTTGAATATTATGAAATATTCTCTGTGTGAGTGTGTTGGCAAAACCTTAAAAGTTCAAAGTCGCAAAAACGTTGAACTTTGATGATGACGTGGGGGTGGGTGAGGGGTGCTAAAATGGCTTAAAGTCTTGAGTGTGTGAAATGGAGATGTTTGAACTTGCAGACCGAGAAACCGATTACGAAAAGGGGATTTATGGAAATTTGCATATATACATATATTTGTGAGCTGCAGGAAATTGCAGGGGTTGCCCCGAGATGAGAAGTGCTTGGTGCAATCGTCGTATTTGTGTGAGGGAATATCGTTTACATTTAAAGATACTTGGCTGAGCGGGTTTATTTTGATACCTTGAGGTGTGAATGGTTAGCCTTTGAAAATATATTTAAACGTAGGAAGCTTACATTTATGAAGAGTTTGCATTGGAAAGCAGATTAGATTATAAATGGTTAGAAAAATAAATTTTATAGGAGTTAACAGTTTATTATCCTCAGTTATTTTTTGATAACGTCTAATACTATAACCCTTTGGGAATTATAACAATACAGAAGTGTGAAGGGTTCAGGCATTGAACAAATCTTTAGATTTCTATAAATTTATAAGAAAAATGGTTTAATTCTGCCAAAAGATTATGAATGGTTAGAAAAATAAATTGTATACGAGTTAACAGTGCTTTATCCTCAGTTATTATTTTTTAATGTCAAATACTAGAACCCTTTGGGAATTATAACAATACAGAGGTGTGAAGGGTTCAGGCATTGAATCTTAAGATTTAGATTTCTATAAATTTATAAGAAAAATTGTTTAATTCTGATAAAAGATATCCGATTTGTATTCTTGATTTATATTTTAAACCTAACAACTCTAGAACCCATTGGGAATTATAACTACCTTAGCTCATTAGCCAAAAAATCCTTCAAACCTTGACAAAATCTTCATAAATTCTTAATAATATTTATATATTTTCTAATGCTTTAAAGAGGTATTTATTCTTTAACCACAATTTATATTTTGTATCTAAAAACACTAGAACACAATGTTAATTATAGCCGCAAAAGGCTTACTAACAGCTGTAAAAGTTATAGTTCGCAATAACATCATAGATCTTACTTTATTGATTCCAAATATTTATTACTATAGAAAAACCTAATGAAAACTATTAGCCTCAATGGAAATCTAATACTTTCATTAATATTTGCAGCCACAGGTGTTTGTTCATTGAGCTTAATAATCCAAATCGGCCATTAACACAAAAAACAAGTTTACATTTCCCGCTTTCATATCAGTTTCATTGTGTGTTTTTTGTTTACAAAAAAACACTGCGATATCGCGTAGGCGGGAGAGCGACTTCCATTAGCCAAATTATATTTTCCGCATTGCTGCAGAACCCAACTTGGCCATATCTTTTGCCTAGACATGTATAATAGATAGATATTTTTGCTATCTACCCCCGACGTGCGTTTACACGATAATTATGGGAAATTATAACAGATCATTTGTCACATTTAGCCCGGCAGAGATGTTGCATTACTATTGAGGTGATTGTCACCTCTCTTTTGTTGCTTAACTTTTGCTTTCTTGCTGGCCCAAAGCGTTAAATTCCATTCGGCCATGCTTCAACCGCTTTTTCGGTATTTATTCATTATATTTATTTTGTTTCTTTTTTCCAACTGTATGTGTTGACATTGTCACGCTCTCACTTGCGATCGGGGGAGTTTCTTTGGAGCTGGCGGGGCGACCCTCGGAGTGATCTTAGTTTCATCGCTCGCCACGGTTTATTTAGTTTATTTATTTTCATTTTCAGCCATTCGCTTTCATCTGTTCGCAGAGGGCGGGTTAAGGGGTTAAGAGCGGCGACCAGATGTCTGCCACGCATTTGTTGTCATTTGTCAGAAATGTCAGCTAGAAAAAATGGGGGGGTAACAGGTGTATAAAAGCAGGGATCACAGAGTCCAAGACCTTTGGTCATGGTCATGGGCTCATATTTTTGTTACGAGTTTTTAATTAGTGGCTTTAACGAGGTTTTTGCTTGAAAATCCTCACCATTAAGTTGGCAATCAAGAGCATTGGTGTTTCTTATATTTTTACCATCATTAATTTT
The DNA here is from genome assembly GCA_018874675.1 of Drosophila baimaii. Taxonomy (NCBI): domain Eukaryota; kingdom Metazoa; phylum Arthropoda; class Insecta; order Diptera; family Drosophilidae; genus Drosophila; species Drosophila baimaii. The sequence continues at coordinate 21,095 of JAEIIU010044649.1, read as the reverse complement.
GTATTTAAAAAATTGTATCATTAAAATCACTTCATGTTTTATATTATATTTCTTTTCTCTTGTGTAATCTCTTAATAAAAAGCACTTGTCTAAATGGTTAACCCTTTTTCATCAACCGTTTTTATGTGAAGCTTTTAATTTAGATCAAGCTTTTTGACACCTCTTTTTGGGGCCATTGCGGTTGTTGTAATCTCTTTTTTTTGTGTCCTTTGGGGCTGGCTTTCTTCCTCCCCTTGCTTTTTGTGGGGTTTTCTATCCCCAAGTTGATTCAATTTGCAGTTGACATTTCATTTTATTTGCCGGGCGCTGGATATTGACCGTTGTCACAAGTCAAGGCTTAAAATCCGAGTTCCGTTTGCCGGCAGCTCGGGCATTTTTTCTATAGAAAACTCAGCCTTCTATGGGCATGGTCTTTAGAGATTTTATGGATAGGCTTTGCTTTTCTCTGTCTCTTTCTCTTTGTCTGTCTAAAAGTGTTTTTGCACAGAAAGAAAAAGGTGGTGACTAAGGGAACTTGATTCTAAAAAATAAATAATAATAATCAGGAGTGATTTAAAATTTGTGTATGCTTTGGGGAGTCACTTCTTTTAGGTGTAAAGTTGGCGTGCATAAAAAAGCAAGCACAAAATGCTCGCCGAAGATGCATGTCGAAGAATCACGGTGAAGACGCTCACGGTGAAGACGCACTTCGAAGAAATAATATCTTTGTTTAATAGAAATAACTTACATCTGATATTTATCTTTTATATACATTTGTAGGTTTATCTAAAGATACTAAAATTACTCAGATGAATTGCCATATGGCAGTACATTTTTTTTGTTTTGGACAAAAATCGCGCTCTCCCGCTCTCACAAAGTTGAGAGCGTAAAAATATACAAATAGAATGAGCTGGCATGTGTGCGTACATGTATAGAATGGGTGACAATACGTGTACACACATACAGTCGTCGAATGCCCCTGTATATGTACCTACAAGAGAGCGCCCGACTCTAGAATGCGCTCTCTCTTTCTCTAGTACCCTGCATTGGGTACTACACGAAAAATGCGTGTGCGTAAAAATCGCATGGCGTGAGACATCTTAGTAAATAAAGCCTCTTGGCCTCATCCTTTCTTATGTTAATTTATTTCTAATTAGTTTAGATTATATTTCTTTCTGTGCATCTCTGCGCATCTCTCTTGCTGCTGCACAATTAAAAATTCTTTATGCACTCGCAGTCTTTGGCAAGATTGACTTGTCCGAGAAGAGGCATGAGAAAATGTTTGTTTCTCCCGGCTTCGTACCTCCTGCCCACCTCTGCCAGGTGGATGATGGGTCAGTATATGGAAAAAAGCGCAGAGGCGTGGCCGGTCACGCAAGGCGGCAGTTAGAGGAAACCCTATTAATGTCAAGTTCATTGCCACAATCCATCAGCAGTAGGCAAAAGAGGAGGGGTAGGCGGCATTGCAGATGCATTCCAGTTATTGCAGCTCGCCAGGCGATTTATTAATATTTATGGCAAACTCGTTTCGCAGAGTTCCGTCTCTTTAAAAAATGTGGATTTGTCCAAGTTCAGTCTTGATTTTCTATTGAATATTTTTGTGGGTTTATCTGCTGATAAGAGCTCCGCGTGATTTCTTCCTGATTCATCATAATCAATAACTGTGTATAATAATAAAGTGTTTATGGTTATCTGTATCTTATCTGGAGCCACGTGCCCTCGCAATGGCAGGTCAAATTCAATTTGACAGTCTCTTTGGGAAAATATGCAATTAAAATTGACATGCAACATGCAACACACCAGTTTATCCACTCTTTTTCGCGCCGCTTTTCGCAACTCATATTGTCTGGGAAAAGAAGAAGACCTTGGAAAAGCAATTTTCCAGCAGCGACAATAAATATTGAGAAGGAAAACGACCAGCAAGCAAGCGTGAAAGTTGTTTAGAGGCTCTCACTCTTCATAGATATACATATATATAGATATATATTTTTATCACCGGCACTTTGCATGTACTGACTGCTGGGCTTCGCCCTGAAAATGGTTTGCCTATTCCAAGGTATTTTCTATTTTTATGCCAACATTTCTTACGGCATTTTTTTCAATTACTTTAATGGCTTTTCGCTTATTGCGATTATACTACTACTACTACTTGGCCGCAAAAAGATAATTATTAAACCATGACGAGCGAGGGGAGGGGGTTTTGGCAATTAAAATCGCCTTCCCGCCTCCATTTAATGTAACACTTACATGCTCCACTGTGCGAGTAATTTTTGCTGGCCACATTTTTGCTCAATTTATTGTTCGCATGCCTTAGTTTATTATTTCTTATTTCTTATAATTTCCTTTTTTTTTTCGCACTGCCACAAAAAAGTTGGCTTGGCCGTGTTGCATGGGGCTTATGGCAGCGGACTTAACTGTGAATTAGAAATACTTCTTTCCACAGATTAGCGTCAAGTCGCAATGGTTGATGGGGCATGCAATCTGATAATTCGCTTGATTATAATGTGAGGAGAATGTGCAAGAATTATCTAGACAGAATTGGAAATTGAGAAGCACTTAAAGAGATAAGGCATAGCGAAATTATGCGGAGAATGTGTGACAGTTATTCTGTGAAAAGAATTCTCCACAGATTAGACTGGGAAAAATATTATAATGAAATACATAAAGAAATAGTTTGATTAAGAGTGTTAATACCCCAATTCGTCAAACATTATTACCAACTTGGTGGCCATTAATTTGACAGCCAAGCAGGACGGACGTCCGTAAATTGTATAATTCCAAGGCCTTCTCTCCAACGACCTCGACTCGACGATGTAGAACACTGAAACAAGGTTGTCATTAACCAAGTTACCTCCTTTCCTTGCCACACATCCTCCTCTTGTAATCATCAGCAGCAACAGCAGCAGCAGGCGTGTAATTCCAGCAATTGCCGCTTGACATTTGCAATCCATAAACTAGATTTATCGGGGATGAAAGTGCCAATAAGTTGGCATTAGAATCGGCTGTCTTCTCAGCCATTCAATTACAATCAATCAGATTTCTCTCTCTCTCTCTATCTCTTAGCCAAAAGCTCATATCATTAGCTAGCCGGGTTTATTGCCATTTGGGTATGGGGAGAAGGAAAAAAAAAAGAGATCGTTGCGGTAACGGTTTTGATGTCGGATCGGCTCGGATCATATGTGTGTGATTATCGAGTTGGGTCTCGATGAGATGGCGTATAAATCATGTCAGCGGCAGCGAAAACAAGTCGTTGGCTTTGATCATAATTATCAGAGATGTCATAACTTTCAATCGGAAATATTCAGCGAGAGAAGGGTATTATAATTAGTAGGTTTTAACATCTCTGATCGTTTAAATTGTAACATTTATGAGTTACTTAGCTATTCTAAAGCCTCTGGTGCTCTGTATACCTAAAATAGTCACTTTTATATGGTAAACTACACCAATAATGGTGGCTACTGTGCGCACAACAGCGCTGTTATGCATATATTTTTTACTCCGCTAAGATTTTGTTAATTTTTATTAAATTTTCTTCGAAAATCGAACAATATTGTCCAGTTTCAGATAAAACAAGTAAGAAAAGCTAACTTCGGGGGGAGCCGAAGTTAATATACCCTTGCAGATAATTTCTTACGTATTAAATAAGATTTTTATACTAAGAGAATAAATTACACGAAACACCCTGTTTCGCATTTATGGTTATGTTTCATATTTTCTACCCCAAGATGTCTTCGTTAGATTTTATTTAATAATGCTAATAACTTAAAGGGTATTTAAGCTTCAGCTTCCCAAAGTTACTTTCCCAACTCAGTTTTTTTTTCTCCCTTCAAAATTGTTTAACTTCAGCTTATTTTTTCAAGAGCTCTTTGCATCAAGGCCGCTCAAAAAGATTTGATCAAGTTTTCCCCTCAGCAAACTTTTACAAAATCTTGCTAAAAAAAAAAAAAAACTACAACTACAAAAATTAACAAAAGCGCTCGCTGTTTTTTCTTCGTTTAAAGTTTCCCGTGTAAATTACACTGAAGTTGGCTCCATGTCATGTTTTAGTTTTATTATGGACCCCAGTTTAGGTGTTGGCTTCCTTCCCTCCTTCCCCCATTTTCTTGGCTTTTTATGGCCTCATAAGCCGAAGAGAAGTAAACAACTTTTTCATGACCTTTTACGGAGGCAGAAGAGCAGCTGCTGCTCGAACTGCTGAAACCCAAACTAAAACTAAAACTTGGCCTGAAACGATGAGCAAAGCAGCAAGAGAGCTTGACTCCACGCGAAGGCCATGTAATGCCTGGAAATTGGTTTCTAACCAGAAGAGTTCTGGTGTCTGCTGCGAGATGCTGTCTTGCCTTATTTAGATGGCCAGGCTAGGTGGGATGTCTGGTCCACCGAACTACTGCTGCCAATATATAGACCAATAAAATGCGGCTGGCAGTGGGAAAATGCTGTTGCCAACAACATCGTTTCTTTTCCATGTTTCTTGAAGAGATTAAATGGCGAGCAAAGTGAGTTAGGTGGGTGGGGATTTCGGTGTTTGAGTGTTGAGAGGTCGCTGAAAAGAACTCATTAGGATTTTCAACATAATGTGAGCTGAGAGTAATGTAAGAATAAGGAAAGTATTAAATATAAATGGGAAGACAGAAGTCTTTTAACTTTAAATGGAATATAAAATAGAGTCTCTCTGGAATGTACATATATCTGAAATATTTATAAAGAACCAAACCAAGCTTGAAATGTATAGATAATAATGTCTTAAATTCGTAAACCTTTCTGGATGGTTACCTAATGGTTTTCCCTGCACTGTACCCTTGACTTTCACTTCCGATCCCACACACAACACACACACTCACTGCCTCGAAACTATTATTCAATTATGTTTTTTATGGCATTATCTGGTATCTCCCACAAAGGCACGACCTGCCCCAAGTAACTCGCCTAATGTGGCATCCATTTTTTAGTTAAATTTCTTCATTTTCATGCCTAGGCACTCACAAAACGAATTTCTCACGCACTATAAACGAGTGAAATTGCTGAACAAAACAACAATAAATTAGACAATTACAATTCGTTGTAGGCGTCACAGAAACCATGAAAAATTCATGAGCTTAGCTTTTGTAAAAATCGTATTTAGTAATGCGACACTTTGATCACCATCCCCGATGCTAATAGCATTGTTTTCGTTGACTGATGAGTGACGACGACGACGACGATGACTCCCGGGCTACTTGGCTACTGGAAACACGCTCCATGTTTATCAATCGGCGAACTTTCTCCCCGGTGTTCAGTTTCGGTTTCAGTCGATTGGGCCTGCAGCTCAAGCGCTTCTCTGTGTTTTTTTTTTGTTGTTGTTGCCCCCTTGGGGCAAGCTGCAGCTCCAAATGAAACTAATTGCTTCCGTTTGCAACATTTCACCTTCAATTTTCCCGGCCAGAGGCCCTAGAGGGAAACCCCAAACCATCCCCCCCTGACAAAGCCCAAACTAATTTTGTATGCCTTGGAGGGCCACCTTAAAAATGTGGCAATTCTATTTCGTTTCGTTTGGCCAGCAGCTCTTGGCTGTTTTTTTGGTTCATTGAACCGCAAGGTGCACTGGAAATAATTATACATAACTTGAAGAGATTTTTTATCAGAAAAAAGGTTACATAAAAACTATAACCCGATCTAAGCAATTAATAATCATTTGTTAAATAAGGTTAACAGCTGAAAATGTATATATTAGCCTTATTTTTTATCAGCGTTACCAGGCGAATCGATTTAGCCAGGCGCATCTGTCTGTATAATAACTTAACTTATAGTAAATTATTTATTAAAAAAGGTTACCAGCTGAAAACTTATGAAATTTAGCGTTTTTTAATCAGCAACAACAGGCGAATCGATTTAGCCATGTGCGTTTGTCTTTATAACATAAAAATAATATATAACTTAACTATTAAATATAGTTACCAATTGAAAATGTATAAATTTGGCTAATTTATTTTATCAGCATCACCAGGCGAATCGATTTAGACATGCCTGTATACACTCCTAGATCTCATAGACTATAAGAGCTAGAGCTACCAAATTTGGCAACCGCATTATTTTGGGTTAAGCGCAGACTTAAAAATGTTGAGACGCCTACCACACAAATACTAAAAGAAACCTGGCGTTATTTTATTTATAATTTTTTTTTTTTAAATACTCAAAGAAAATTATTGTAATGATGAGATATTTTCTTTTCCGTGTAGCATTTAAGTTTCCATTTCTTTTAACTGCAACTTCGCTCTCTTAACATTTGTTTGCGTTTGTTTCTTGGATTGTTTTTTGCAGAAATTTGCATTTTCATCTTGCGCAAAAGGCAAACAACAAAAAAAACACACCGGAAAAAAACAACAAGAGAAAAATGCTGACACGGATGAGGCCAGCGGTGGGTTGATTGGCTGACAACCACGACATCCACATCCACAGAAACTACAAAAAAGACACGGTCGAGTGCCAGCGAGTGGGAGGAAGTGGAGAGGTGGCAGCAGGAGCATCATCTGGTTTCAGAGTTGGAATAAAAAACTAAAAAATAAGTCGACGAAAAAAAAAAACACCCAGCCACCACAATGACAAATGTTTGGAGCGGAGCCAGGCTTTAGGTGTTGAGCAGCAGGTTTAATCAAACAACAAAGGAAAAGCCGAGAAACGAGGAGGAGCAGGTGGTGGACACCGCACAGAGGAAGGAACAGGACAGCGAGGAATACCCCGAGTTGAACGAGAGAAAGGTGAGTCCAGTTTAACTATCATAGGGCAATAAATCCTAGAGTGAAGCTGATTTCAGGTTTTTATGATATTATATAACTCTGAAAGCTTGGGGAGCCATAAATTTCCAATGCTATTTCAACGTCAAAAAACTAATAAATATAATTTATAATAATAATATTAACTACATCTTTTATGAAGTTAATAAACTTGTAAGAAGAGGCTTTATGCTGTAATATTATAAAGGATTAGTTTTAACGTATAAACTATAATTATTTGCTTGGAAAAACTTACCTGAAAAGTTTTGGATTTGTTTGGCTTTGAGGTTTAAGTTCGGTTTGTCCTAAAACTACAATTTATTCATAGTCAACTTTTGGCTGATGTAGCGCTTTATCCTTTTTGCCAAGTCATATGTTTAGTTATGGGAACATTTGTCGTCTAAGCTGTGTGAAAACCCTCTCCCAAAGCGGTCACAAATGTTTTTTTCTCCTACGTCCATCTCCCAGTTAGGCCATAAAAAACACGCTTTCTCACACACACACGTAGCCAGAAATCCTTAAGCGAACTTTGCAGTTCCCTGGGCTCCTTAATTATGCGCACATGAGAAGCATTTGGGGGATGAAGCCAGGACGATGGCGCCAGGTTGTGGTCTAGTTTATTTGCACAAAACGAGGGCAGTGGCTATAGTTTTGAATAAACTACAAAAATTAAGCTCTTAAGCTTAAAAATAATGAAAGTAAGACCTCTAATGATATCTAAATATTTCAATTATTAAAAACTCCTCTTAGAAAATGTATCTGCTTTAAGAAATTCATATTTTAAAATACTTTTCCTTGACATATTTACTCAATTTCCCACCTGGCACGGATATATGCAAATTTGGCCAGCATCCTGGGTGTTTAAAAATACCTAGTTTGCCAACCGCCAACCGCCAACCTGGCGACACTCATTCCGGGCCACTGACTCAACTCCACAGTCATTTGTCAGGCTTATAAAAAGTCAATCGGCTCGATTATGCAAATGAATTCCCGATCGATGTGTGTGGGGCTAGACACTTGGCTTGCGTTATGCGAGGACGTATCTCAATTGATGGCATCTGGAATCTGGAGTGTGTGGAGTCTACAGTGTGTGGAGTGTGTTGCCTGGGGTGTGCGGAGTGTGTGTGTAGTCTGAAGTCTGGCGGAGAGCTCTAGAGTGCGCTGCGGTTATTCAATTTAGACGGTGGCATCCTTTGAAGACAAGTTTGTTCATTAACTAACAAGGAACTAAACTGGGGATAATAAATCTATAAAAATATCGTATATTAATATATAAATATCGTATATTAATGATGTGTGAAAAATATCGTAGCGCGCTAAATATACAAAAATATATAGGTAGGAAACAATTTTTTTATTAGATCAAAATATGGATAGTTTAATTAATTATAAAAGTAATTTACTAATTTATTATGTGGCAGAATTTTCTTTGAGATTTAAAGCAACCAATTTAAAGCAAATGATACAATTTAAAGCAAATCCTAGTTATTTTGTCCATGTACATACGTGTAACGTTGAGCGGAACTTTGTTATAACTTCGTTTTATCTTTGGCTTTTATTTTCTCAAAAAGCCGATCCTTGGTGCCCAGACTGGGCATCTCTGCTTAAGAATATTCCTATTCAAATTTATCGTTTCTTCTTAATTATCGATACAATATTGATATATCGCTATTTCCATCCATATATGTACGTGTGGCGTTGGGCGCGCTTTTATAGGAACTTCGTTTTGGCTTCGGTTTTTATCCGTTCAGAAAGCCGAATGAGTTCAGAACCCGAGTGCCCAGACAGGGTACCTCTGTTTAGGAATAATTCTATTATTATGTATATAATATATTATTTATATTAAATCGATACGATATTGATATATCGCCATTTCTGTAGACCATCCCTAAACCTCCAACGAATCCAGTTTGGATTTAGAACTTACAATTTCAGGTCTCCCCACGATTCGAAAAATAAGACAGAAAAAAAAACCCACTCTTGGGGGCCAAGCGCGTGCAGACTTGCCAACTTGTTTTCCCACCGTTTAATTGGCATAATTTGTCTAACAAGACCAACGAACCACAGACACAAAAACACACACACCACACACACACACCACACACACACACCACACTCAACACACACACCACACACACACACCACACACACACACACCACACTCAACACACAACATCGAGAACAGCGACAACTTGTTTCGTATTCAGACACTGCGCCTGTGGTGTAACCGTATCAAAGCATCTTGAATTGTTGTGTTCTTGTTTAATAAGTGAATGTTGTTGGCTGTATTTCTTCGTTAGCTGTTGTTAACTAGGCCTACGCGGAAAGGTGTCTGTGGGTCTACTATGTCTGCGCGAGAGTCGGCAAAGTCCACAACTCACAATCACAAGACAATTGTCACGACCGGCAAAGCTGCAAGGTTGTTGGGGGCTTGGAATGGAAATTGAAAGAAATATAAGTTAAGTCTGGGACTTGGAGTAATACCAAGAACTGAGGGGAGTTAGAGGGTTTAGTTTTAAGCTTGGAAAATATGAAGAAATCAAGGAGTTAAGCTAGTTGTTGCTTTATTATCTTTCATCTTGTAAGAGGCTTCTGTGTCTTTTAATTAATTCGAGATTATTATGCAACCTTTTTGTAGGATGTTTCATTTAAAAGAGTTTTACTAGAAGTACAAGTATGATCTCTTATCGCACAGAGATCCAAGTATGATCCCTTATCCCATAGAAATATAAGTACGATATCTTAACCCACAGTGAGATCCCTAGTTAAGGATTCAGTTAAGTCTCTACTTAACCCTGCACTCTTTGTTCTGTAATAGTTCCCAACATAATAATGATAATTATCATTGCAATGTCTGTTCCTATTCCTATATCCATATCGTATTAAGAAATCATTTTCCTGGCGCCAAGTTTTTTTTTTTTTTTTTTTTTTTTTCATGGGAATTGGTAACCAACTCCAAGACCTCCCAGCGGGAGAGAGAAGCCAACCCACCTTAATGTGTGTATATAGTGAGGAGGCATAATGGCAATGGAATAGTACTCTCCATAGATCCGGGCGCGTAGGTAGGTGGCTCCACTAATTGCTACCAATCTTTTGTGCCCGGAACAGCCAACACTCCGCTCTCCGGCACTCTACCCCCTCTGGGGGGGGGCGGAGGGTGTGCCATTGGTGCTCTTACAATGGGGGCCATCATTTCATTGTTGACATTGTTTTCTTGTTCACGCTCAAGAGACTGAATGTTGACGCAATTATAACACATGGCGGCAACTGGCTAGGCTACCTGCTGCTCCTCCAACCATCCATCCATCCATCCATCCATCCATCCCCATACCCATTCCCATTCCCATTCCCATTCTCACCTGGATCGTGTGTCGTCGTCGTCGTCGCGGCTCTCGCTGCACGTGTTTGAGCTAACGAGCGCAATTTAACATTTTGCCGAGTGCAATTAACATTTATGCAGAAATTAGAGACTCACAGCAGCAGCTCTTTCGAGGGGTAAACTAGTTTTTTGTGTCATTTGGCAGGCGCAAATTATGATCGTTATCGTTGTGATCATCGGGGCCATTTAGCGATGATTATAGTTTTTAATGGTGTGTCTTAATCCGTATTTATGCTAATGATAATACCCCGCCCGGACAGTTAGGCTGCGAGTGGTAGTGTGTGGGGGTGTTTATAATGCAAATTGCACAGAAACTAATATGCAAAATGGTTTCAAACAAATTGGGTTTATAGAACAAATTACGGAAAATGTAAATATATGCCATTTATATTGCATTTTTAATGTAATTAACAAGAGGCTGATTAAAGGGAAGGCTTTAGGGCAGTCATATACTAACAAAATTAAGAAGAATCAATTTAGTTAAGGTTACTCTTCAGAATTAAATTAATAATGCCTCTACCTAATAAATCTCTTTTTAATAAAATAAATAAGTAAACTATTCATTCAGAAAAACTGCTATATCACAGCTATGCCCCATGCATCCTTGAAACCCACCACTTCATGTGAAGTCCTGCAGTGAACTATATGATTAAATTGCGATGCCAAAAAGCCAAGGACAAGGACCCATGGGGGGCCATCGTTATATATACATATATACTATCCTGCTTGCCCCATTCAATCGCCTCCTTCCCTTCAAAGCTGCATGGATTGTGCACTTGAGCAGCTTTTCTGCTGCTTCTGGCCTCGTGTCCATGTCGATGTCCATATACACGTCCTTGCCTCCGTTTCTGGCCATTTTCTGCGGCATTAATTTATAATGATGGGGTGGAGCTCTTGGGAGGGCGGGAGCTGAAGCTGTCACTGAAACGTGTCATTAAATCAATATCAGCTGGGCAGCCAAATAAATCTGCGAGCTCTTTAAACATTTATCACAGGTAATATATGCATTATACTAAAGTGCAACGAAATTTCCCTGGGGAAATGCAGATGCGGCGGATACGTGATATTTAATGGCTTTGTTCATACGCCCTGATGGCCAGTATTAGTTTTTATGTCATATTTTTTATATACAGAACTCTGTGGTACTCAAGCTGATAAAGTTTTTATTGAGTTTATGGAAAACCTTTTCAAAATTCGTAAACACAGAGTATTGTCAAAGACAATGAATACCAAAGACTATATATCTTTAGTATTATCTAAAGCTAATCTCAAGCTATTTTTTATTTTTAAAGATAACTTTTATACCTTGAAGTACCCATTAGCCAAGTTTTAAGAAAACAAAGAATTATTACAGATAATATACATATATTTTTATAGTCTCTCCAAAATTCATACTTTACGCTTCCCCTAAAAAGTATGCAATATTTAGCAACCTAGAAAGCTGGGTATTACTTTAGTTGAAACCCCCTCGACTCTTGCATTCCTACTTGTTTTGAATTGTAGAACAACGAGATCACCGCCTAAATTTATCTCATCTTAATCTTTATCTACGCCGTCTATCTTCTACTCACGGTCACATGCATTGTGCATTTCGATTAGATTAGATAAGTTACTATCCAAGCGTAGCCATTGTCTCGTGCTTGGCTCTGGCTTTTGTCCCCGCATCTATTTACCCTGAGAGACCTCTGGGATAATAATGCCGCCGCCGCCTGAACAGATCCGACCTTTGTCTCGGATTCGGTCGCGCCTTCTTTGCCCTCCTCCCTAATTGTGTGGACATGGGTGTGAGTTCACTATCTGCGCATTTGTTTACCTCTTGGCGTAAATATATTTGTACTACTTGGCCAAAGCAACGCTGGTTGGGCGGCGGCGTATTCCTATTGACATTGCGATAAGTTTGGCCCGTCTGCTTAGTTCTCGGAGAGATAGCGGCTTGGTCTGTGGCACAAACTGCGCTTTTTCGCTCCCTGACTCTGACACATTCGAAGTGATGATCATAAAGAGGCCATTTGCGGCTGGCTGTGCTATTTTCGTCTGGTGTGGGTTACTAATCCCATGAGCTAATACGAGATTTCAGACTATAATACTTATTATTTGTATAACAGTGGTAAATTCTATAATTATGGCAATATATCGTTAGGCATACAATACAATACTCCATAAAGATAGTTATCTGCTAATGGTGCAACTTTCTTAAACTTAAAGTGATTTAGTAAATGTTTTATTTAATAAATAATACATGTTCTGATGTTATAACTGTCATAAATTGTTGTAAAGCTGTATCACTCTTAAATTTAATATTTATTCTATAAAAAAACTTGTTTAATATTTCTTAAAAATATTACAGTAGTTAAAAGTCATAATTACTTGTTCTAAAGTAAAGAATCTAAAGTTGCTAGCAACTGTTATAATGATAAAATATTATAAAGTGATAGAATATATTTTAACATTGATATTTTAGATTTTTACAAAAACCCACACTAGCTGCTTTACAGAGAACAACGCAACATAATTGTTATACATTAAAACTGTTATACAGAAAATGTTATACTATTTGCTTCTTAATTCTTCTCTCTGCAAATGTTAGTACCTTCAGATTTATTTTTACAAAAAGCAAAATGATATGGACACAAAATAATTGTTATACATTGAAACTGTTATACATAAACTGTTATACTATTTGTTTCTTATATATCCCTCTCTGCATATGTTAGTTTCTACAGATTTATTTATTATAGAAAGTGAAATGATATGCACACAATAATAATTCTTGCTCACTTGAAGACTGTAGATTGTAGGGCAGCCTGGGGAACCAACCTAGCCCAATACCGTAAATCAATAGCCGATAACGGTAACCATTACCCTATCAGTTCACACACACTCACACACACACACGACTGCAAATGGCTTTCAATGTCGCCCCAACATTCCGCACTCTCAGCTCTCCCTGCCTCTCAGGGCCTCTCTTTCAGTTTCTACGAAGAAAGCCCACACACAGTCTTCCCAGCTGGCAATGCCGCCCTCTCTTGCCCGTCGCCTCACCAGCCCCCGAAAATACTGAATCGCTGTAAATTTGTTCACTTTTTCGACGACTTTCACACATCGAACAACATAACATATAGCTTATAGCTTATATAGCTGACGGAGAAGGTAGAGAAGGGCCCAAGCAGCATTACGACGTGCCATCAATGGAGCCTTAATTGTGTTTGATGTGCAGAAAAAAAGAAAACAAACAAACACAACGCACAACAAAGGAAAAATCATAAAAATTCAGCAAAAAAAAAAAACAAAATAAAAGTAAAGGTGAAAATTGTTGCGAAAGTCAGAGAGTCAAATCAAATCGATGAGCAAGAAAATGGCAAAGGTAACCAGCAACAAACACTGCAATAAACGTAAACGTAAAACTTTTCCCATCGATTTTATCAGTTTTTTTTTTTTGTCATTAGGGTGCGGTTAGTGGTATTTTGTGTGTAGATAACAGATCTAGATAGTATATACGACTTCCGATAATAAAACTCAAGTGCAAGAGGCATTTTAACAAAGGAAATCACTTTAAAAAGAAGTCATTAACTCGATTAAGCATAACTTAAATGAATATACTGTATTTCTTTCCGTAGAAATACAAATTAAAATAAGTTAAAAAGCTAAAAGTTATAATATAATTATATACTAATTTACCGTTCCCTCTTTCCCCTACAGTTCTATCATGGAGAAACCTATGCACCATGCCCCCGCCCCGGCTGCCGTGGGTAAGGTCAGCCAGATAGCCAATATCTTCCAGCGCAAACCCATCGAGATTCAGCCTGTGGAGCAGCTGAGTGCAGTAGCTGCTGCCCATGCCGCTGCAGCAGCCGCAGCAGCTGCCCATGCCAACGCTGCCCACGTACAAGGAGCAAGGACAGAGTCACATTCGGCGAGATTCAACAACGCACGCGCCCTCTTCGAGAAGCTGGGCGTGGAGTCCAACTCGAACGTAAGCTCCCGCCTGCTGAGGAGTGGCTCGCGCGAGGATAACCTGTGTGACGGCTCCGATCGATCATCCTCACGCTCCTCGGATCGTTCACAATCGCCCCCGAAGCGAAGGACGCCCTTTCCCTCTGGGGTTTCTCTGGTTCACAACAATAATAACGCCGCCAGTGCTGGGCCTCAAAATGGAGGATCTGCCGCCGAACAGCAGCAGCAGCGCTTGAGCAACAGCAAATTTATTGTGGAACCAGCGGCGCCGACACCACAAGTGGTGCCCACATCGGCCGTTAAGTATCCGCAGCACAATATATCCCGCTTGAAGTCAGAGGAAGTGACGGCCACACCACCAGCGCCGGCCAGCGGTTCTGTGAGCGCCTTGTTCGCCAGTTCTGGTGCGGACAAGCCCGAGAAGCCGGAGCGCAAGTTTAACTCCAGGGAACTGATCGAGAAGCAGAAAAAGTGGACTTCACACTTCACCAAGACCAAGACCACACGCACGCACAGCGATCTCAATCGGTGCGACATTATACGCACCGTGCCCGGCACCGGACTGATCATGGACAGCGAAAAGGTGACCAAGGCGGCGATGGAACCGCCGCCGTCGCAATCGCAGTCACAGTCACAGCCTCCGCCCAATGCCAGTCCCAATCCGCCACAGCGATCGCAGGCTCCGCCGGAGATAAAGCCCAGGAGCGGGAAGATTGGAAGTCCGGTGAAGTCACCGCCACTGCCGCCGATACCGGCGGCCAAGCCAAAGAACGTGAGTCCGGTGAAGTTCAATCCGGAGCGACTGCGTCAGTCGCCCACAAAAACGGCGAACGATTCACCGCCGCCGCCGCCAGCCAAATCTGCGGCCGTTACGGCGGCCATGCAACGTTCCCTGATGCAGGAGCAGCAGGAGCAGCTGCTGCGAAATGCCAACGATCAGGGTGTGGCGCCCATACCGCCAGAGAAGCCGCGCAAGAAGTCCATAGATCTCATCGAGGACACACAGCCCTTGGGTAACAACTGCTCCACACCACCCTCATCCTGCGCCTCGCCCACCAGCTCGTACATTGTGCAGCCGGCCAAGAGGGGATCCCTGGATGGTGGCGTCGGCGGGCAGTCCTCGTATCCTGGCAATGGACTCAGCGGCAGCACCAACTCGGCTGCCTCGGGTTCGCCTGTGGCCAGTGCCTCATCGGGTCCTTCGTCACCGGTTCACACCGAGGACGAGAAGCAGGAGAACGAGTCCACGGAGAAGTCGGAGATGGAGCATTATCACAGTAGCAGCTACAATAGTGTTCCCAGGCGGCGACGCAGCGAAAATGAAGGTGAGTCTTCAAGGAGTTTTGTCTACTAAAAAGGGAGTCTAATCTATATGTATATAAATATTAGAAAAGCTTTATAGATTCCCTAAATCAGGGGTCCTATAGTTCCCAGACCTCTTTAAGTTTTGTTTTGATAAACTAGCTTAAAAAAACCTTAAAAAGTAATTAGTGGAAAAGAAAGAGCGCTCAGGAGTACAAACACAAAACTTATACATCGCTGAAAACAAAAACCAAGCTCAAAGTATTATTAAAACCAAATATACACGTTTTTCGATTTGTTGTGCTAAGAAATTTTGTCTGGCGTGAGATATAAAGCGCGATCAGGAGTACAAAAACAAAACTTAAACATCGCCGAAAGCATAAACCGATCTTTAAATATTATTAAAACCAAATATAGACGTTTTTCTTTTTTATTTTGCTTAGAAATATCAACCTTAAGGGTTGCTGTATTGAAAATTGCTGACCAACCAAGGATTAAACAAGTTTGTAGTAGATGTCAAGTTGCTTTCAAAATCGACAAATAAATACAATAAATACTACTCTGTCAGGGGAAGAACCCAAAGAAATATTAGCAAACCCTGCTGATAACGTTTTGCAAAAAGGTGACAGCCCCCCAAAAACTTTTTGATGATTCATTATTTAAGTTCGATATAGATTGTTTAGAGTCTCATTAAATTACAAAGACTGATATATATATAGTTAGCTTCTTATCTTCATAACAACTTTGTTGTTTACTAGTTAAGGAAAATAAATTAAAGGAAAACCTAATTTCCAACTTGCTCCATTTGTGGGCTTTTCCTTCCTTTCTGCTGCCGCTCAAGACATAATTGATGGGTCTTTTGAATAAGAAGGAGCCAGGAGCAGCCAGTCGTCGTCGTCTCAGGTCATTCTCGAACTTCCTACATTTGAAAGTTTTGAACTTTTGTAGCTACGAGTTCAAACACCTTCCAGACATGCGCTTCCAGGTCGACTTCATTGTGCTGTTGGGGCCTCCTGTGTGTTGTCCTCCTCTAGGTCCCCCCCTGCCTGCCTGGCTTATCCCGAGCCTAGCCAAGGCACTGCCAAGCCAAGCCAAAGCCATTCCATTTCATCGCATCCCACATTCATTACAAGTTTTTCTAAGCGGCGTACAAATCGTGACTTGTGCGCCGCCATAACTCCGCCCTCCCAACTGCATACCCTTCCTTACATTCTCTTCAAAATCCACTCTGTTGCTATTTTCACACAGAGAGAGAAAATGTAGCTTAGTTCTGGGTTTAATAATAAAATGATTAATAATTAGGGATGATAGAAAATATCTGGATATCGATAATGTATCGATATTTGACGCAAAGCTGATATAAAACGTTATTTTAATGTTACTATCTATTTGCAATAAATCCATATGTGGAAGGGCCTAAGCTTAGGTTAATATTACTATAAATTTAGTTCTAAAGATGTTTTGAATATAATCTCTATAAGCCGATATAAAACGATAATTTAACATAGCGAAAGATTTGCGATAAATCGATATTTGGTTGATATATCAGAATGTGTCAGAGAAGGGTCTAAGTTTAGGCTAAACTTTCGTAAAAAGACGAAAGAATTAAATTGTTTCGTATATTATTTATCAATAGTATCAATATATTAACGATAAATCCGATCATTTTCGATATATTAAAATTTGAAATGTTAAACTTTGCAACATTTTCAATATGATTATCGATATAACATATCGGACTTTTCCTTTCGATATACATCCCTATTATTGTATTCGATTTTTTTTTAATTCGAAGAAGTAATCAAGCTTCTACATTTTTTCCGTATATATTGCAGAGATTTTCCTATAAAATAATAACGAAAAGACCTTCTATAACTAAAAATTAATGAATTAACGAATTCACTAGGCATTTTCTCCCTCTGTATGCTCTGAAGGCAAATTCCAATATGGGTCAAACACAGCAGGCATATCAAATGCAGCCCCCAACGAGCAACGGAGCTGAGAGAGGGCCCCAGCGACAACGGCTCGACAACATTCCAAGCTCCTGCCCTCCACTTCATCCTGCCCCCCCCACCCTCCTCCTTGTGTCTCTCGAGTGCAATGCTCACAATCTGTCGTCGCCCATCTTCATGGTCCGAGGCACCGTCGTAGGCGTCGGCGGCGAGCGTTTTTGCGGATTTTGTTGGGATTCCCGCCCTCGACACGCCGCTCTCCTCCCTGCTCAATGGAGTCCAACATAGGCCTCTTCTAGCAACGACTCTATGCCATACATAAAATTGTATTAATGCCAGATTAAGAATTCAATGATGCGTTGCACTCGGTTGAGCTCTGGAGGAGCTTGCTCGCTCCTCCAGTCTTCTGGCTGGCTGGCTGGGCTGCTTTCTTTGCAGCCCATCCTCTCTAGCTGCTGATTACAAAATTGGAATTTGCACGCCGCACTTCCGCCAGAGCAGCCTCCAGTTTCTTAGTTCTCAATCTCGGTTTTCCAGTGGAGTCTCAGGCATACCAGAGATATTTATTATGCTCTTTCATTTATGGGAGATATTGGGTATAAGATGTAAGATGCGATGTTTGCAGAAAAGAAAAAGGATAAAATTTTTATTTAAATAAAATAAATGTGATAGTTTTTATAAATAATATATCCTAGTTTATAAATATTATATAATGTCAGTATGGTCTTGAGAATGGTACCATTTTAGGGGATTTGTAATCTGCAAGGGGTTTTTTCTGGTCTTGAAACTCTTTCAAAACTCAAACCTCTTTCACCAGTTTTTATTCCCTAGCTTACCCTTCTATCTAAGCCCAAAAAACCCCTCTTAATCCCCAAATAATTAGCTGAATTTATGGCAACTAAAAGTGTCTGGGTATTCACATTAACATATGAGCAACACTTCTTGCCGTTTGCCAAAATAAAAATAAATACAAATACTGGCAGCGTGCCCATTGGGTAATTCTGTTTTGCAAATAATAATTATTTCGCTGTTGATAAAGATAATTACCTGCAACTTTTCACTTTATAGTATATGAATACACTTGAAAATAATTCAGCAAACAGCGCAGATAAGGAAATAATTATATTTTTAGCTAGGAAAGAGTATTCCTAGACTCCTAGCTTCAAGACCAGATTCCCTGCGTGTTGTCTTTGAGGGAATAAGTACTCCTCGAGTGCAGCTTCTGCTGCTGCTGCTGATGATTGCTTATCTGCAGATGCGAACCGAGGGAACTCTGGAACTCTTTTTAATTCATAAATGGCAGTGTTGTGTCCATGAAGGGGGAGGCGTGGTCCACCTTGATTTATTGATTCCATAGCTCTTGATGATGGACGCCAGAGGGGAGGGGGCGAAGATGGTGAAGTTTGCAGGCCATCGGCATCGCAATGGAATTAAGTGGATTGGATTATGTGCTCATGTTTGGGGTAGGTTGTGTCTGCAATTTTGCTTTGGAGTGCCAATGGATTTGGAGCGCAGAGATAGTTTTTTGCTATGCTTTTTTCTCGCTTTTTTCTCTCCATTTATTTGTCTATTTCTAGGGCTCTTTTTTACCATTTTTTTTTGCAACATTTTCTTGTCGAATCGTTGACACACAGCACCCGTCAAGTGCTTAGCGCCATCCACATGCAAATTGACGCATTGCACACACAGTCATACAGCCTTTTGCGTCTTATAAACATTATAAGGCAAGTACAGAGAAGACTCGTTAAAAGGAACCTAAAGAAGCTTCTATAAAGAACCTTTAAGATTCATTTGAAAGCCATTTTATAGAAAATATTTAAATGTATGATAAATACATTTCTTTTAGTATTTTCTTTATGTAAAACACTTGAGAATTTTAAGAACTTGCCCATCTGCTTGTGTTATTTTTTATAGAAAATATTTAAGTGGATATTAATTGTATTTCATTTAGTATTTTCTTTATGAGAATTGAGAACTTCCCCGTCTGCTTGTGTCATTTCCCACTGTACCCTGTATATAGCTATACCCTTAAAGACATGTCAGAGTCGAGACATGACGAGAACATACTCACTCGTATGAATGAGGTACATATAGCCTCATTGGGGGTAAAAAATACGAGAAATAATAATAAGGGGCCACAAGCAATAGAAACATCGAGTCGAAAACGAAGGCCTAGGCTTCGGTGTTGTCTGCATGGCACATTTTGAATGGCTTGTGCCTCTGCCGGCTGTCACATCCGAGAGTTTATAAATAACAAGAAAAATACTACTACAGCACTACGACGACGCCAGGCACACCAGAGTGGGGGTAATTTCAGGTGGGGGAGAAAAGTAAGCACTTCGAAAAAATTATATCTATGTTTTCTAATGATAAATGTTATCAAGTAGCATCAATAGATGGAATAATAATATTTAAATAACATTTTCATGAGTATAAGGAGAGCTTGGAGACTTAAAATCTTTCATAAGTGTCTAAAAGTATGCAATGCCATCTTTATAAGGACTTTTACTTATTTCTAAACAGTATGATAATGTATTGAACGGATATTAGGTTTTTTAAAGCTCTTGTAGAATCTGAAGATTTTATTATAAGTTTTTAATTATACAAAGGAGTAAAAAATCCATTAATTTGAAATCACTTTCAACATATTTCACATTATAGTAAAAGTTCCAAAAGACTGAAAGCACACTACATAAAAAAACAAAACTTTTCTTTCCAACAAATAAAAACATATCTACAAAAAACAACAAAATTTAAGCAGTGCATAAAATTGCAAAAAAATATTTTAAATTTAACTACTGTCAGTTTATCTTTTATTTATGTTTTATTGGGAAGAATAGTTATGTTTATAGTGTGCTGTTACTGAGTTAGTGAAAATTTTTTTGTTAAATTAAAAAAAGAAAAAAAACTATTTCCAACGAATTTAGTAACAATTTTATAATTTTATAAAAAGAGAAAATTTTTAGACGAGATTCTTTTATTCATTCCAATAAGAGATTTCAAGACTCTATAATTATTTTTTCTACAAAAGTATACTCAAATATAACTTAAATTATCTTAAATTTTTCACAGTGCACACATTATGTACATCTGTATGGCTTTGTCTATAAATTATGCCTGCCAAAAAGTAGCTTGTGTGCTGTGCTCCACTTTATATCGTCACAATGAAACATTGATGGGCACAACAAATATGTCATCTTCGCATTTTCGGTTAATCCCAAACGGAAGGTTTTATTTTTCACAAATTTAAGGACAGCTTAAATATTGACAATTTGTTTGTGAAAATAAAACGAACACAGAAGGAGAGAGGGGTATTCTTTGAAGAAAGTGGGCGGTAGGGGGCTTTCTTTGCGTCTGCAGACGCCCAGTGCTGCTAACATTTCCGGGCAATAAAAGGCTAAATTAACCTTCCAAACCTTCAAAAATCAATTCAACAAGTAAGAAAAGCTAACTTCTGGCGAAGCCGAAGTTTATATACCCTTGCAGATTATTTTTTACATATTATAACAGATTTTCATAAAATATAACTTGTATAATGTAAAATGTACGCAAAATTTAAAATTTATATGTAAAATATTAATTTACACCGGTCTTTCCTATGGCAGCTGTATGATATATTGTTCCGATTTCAATGAAATTTCTAGGAGGTGGCTATAACTATGTTATAAAAGCACTATGTTATATAAACAACAAAATACCGAAAATATGCTAATTTTTCCATTTCGTTTCTATGGCAGCTATAAGATATAGTAGTCCGATTTTTATAAAACTAAAACCGAA
>JAEIIU010044646.1:0-12612 GCA_018874675.1 Drosophila baimaii | reverse complement strand
GAAATGACTCCTTCACTGCGTTGCAAACTTCTGACTAAAATTATAATACCCTGCAAGGGTATAACAATATAGGATTGGTGACTATATAAATCGATATTTTCATATTGTATGATATATCTGGGATATTTTGAATTATATATGGGATCAATATAAAGAGTTTATCATCATTTTGAATTAAAGATATTGTAAGTATAGTAGAAATAAAAAGGAAAAATAATTTTTAAATAATCGTTTTGATTCATTTTTTCGATCAAATCGATATTTCAATGTTTAAGACGATATTTATCGATATTACCAATTTCGATATATGTATTTGTTTTTATTTAAAGCAATAAACTGCTCATTAAAATATTAAAAATACATATATTTATGTATATTTGTATTATTATCTAGAATTGGAAGGAAAATCAAACCTTACATAATTTTTGATATAATACTAAGGGCAATATCTTGGTCGATATATCCTTAGGAATCTTTCCTTTCCATTTATTTACACTCCCAATACATCATAAGCTTCAAGTGAAAGTAAACTTAATAGACTCATTCTAGACTTCTTCCTTTTTTTTTTGCAGTGCACAAAATATGCTGATAATGATCTGGAAATCACATAAACAACTTTGTGACGGCTGCATGTCAGTGGCAACAAAGTGTTAACAACGGTGGCGCACCTGCAAAAATGTTGAGTNCAGAGTTCAGAGTTCACGACACACACTCACACACACACGCACACACACACACGCACACTCATGACAGCGATTACGTAACGCGACAAGGGCCATCAATCATATTTAGCTGGCACTGGAAATCGGGGCAGATCCCCTATAAATAATGATGCCCATTTGTTGTTGTCGCTGTGGCATTTAACATTTTGTTTCTATTTTTTTCTTTTTTGTTACTATTTTTTAACTAGCCTAAATAATTAGAGGAATTTCTTTCCGGCACGCTCTTTCTCTCTCTCTCTCTCTTCTGTGGAAAAACAATAAAGGGAAAACGGCGGAAAATGAAAGATAACTCGAAAACAATTTCTTATGTGGGATTTGCAGGGCTCGTCTCCGTCCTCGTCGGCGTCGTGAAATTGGAAACGCTGCAAAGTGGTGGAGGAAAGATGCTGAGCTGCTGATTGCCCGGCATTTTCACTGTCCTCTCCCCCACGTTTTTCCAAGGTTTTCCCCCACACATGAAGCTCATCTTGATAGTGGCAGCGGATTAAGCAGCAAAAACGCATGAACTGCCTTGTGGGTTTCGGTCCGAGTGAAGTAACGAAAAAAAAGCTGCAGCTGAAGCACAAGGATTACGAAAGGATTCGTTTCTAACGAGATTGACAACAAACCGCATTGGTAGCACACATACACCCACTCCAAGAACACCCAGCACACCCAGCACACTCAACACACACATCGGATGCAGCGTTTTTATTTCTATTCTCTCTCAGCTAAAGCCGGATGCCCTGCGAAGGAGTCTGAATATTAATTATTATTTTATTTATGGTATTTTTAATATTTTATAAATGTATTACAATATATTTATATAGAAAAAAGCAAGAATTCCTTCTGGGTTAATTTCCTTCTTATTAAAAAACGATTATTCTTATTTTATATGAGGAAAAAATCATACATTTTAAAGAATATATTATGCTAAGATATTAAAGTAATATACACAAATCTTTAGTTATTATTAAAATAATAGTTAAATAAAGTAAAAGCAAAGACCAGGCAAATTATGTGGCAGTTGCTAGCTATCAGTTATAATATCAAAAGACTTTACTTATTGTACAAGAGCCCTTCTTAAAAAATAATAATAAATACATGTGTAAATACAATAGTAAATACAATAATATGTGCAATAATAAATACAATAATAATTACAATAATAAATACTCTTATAAATACTATATTAAATACAATAATAAATACACTTCTAAATACACAAAGAAGTACAATTATAAATACAATAATAAATGCAATAATAAATGCAATTATAAATACAATAATAAATGCAATAATAAATGCAATTATAAATACAATAATAAATACAATTATAAATGCAATAATAAATACTGTAAAAAATACAATAATAAATACAATAGTAAATACAATAATAAATATAATAATAAATACAATGATAAATACAATAATAAGTACAACAATAAATACAATTAAGACTGCAATAATAAATAGAACTAAAAAAACAAAAACAAATACAATAACAAATACAATAATAAATACAGTTATAAGTAAAATTAGAAATACAATAATAAATGCAATATTAAATACTGCAATAAATACAATTACAAATACAAAAATAAATAATAAATTATATAGCTTGAATAGCTTGAAATTTATATATTTAGAAGACCCTAAGACATTTATTTTATATATTTTTTTTATGTTAATCCCTAAGTTTTGATTTTGTTGCAAAAGAAATTGTAAAGAAAAAACATTAGGAACCCTTCAAGTACTTATATAATAAGTGGTTTAACGTATGACTAAATATTTAACGCTTAAAAGGATACTACATCCGTGAGCTGTACAAAAATAAAAGATTTTAATTTTTGTTGTAAGCTAATATCGAATTTAAATCGATAAATATCAAAAATAACTAATCGAAGACGTTAAGCTTTGTTGTATAGATTTTATATAGATTAGTTTGGGTATTTTCAGCTCTACTAGTTGTGATAATTATTAGTATAATATATTTCGAATTCATTTGAATACAAAAATATATTACAAATATTTAGTTTAATGAGAGTTCTCAAGGAATTCCCCAATACATTATAATAAAATTGTATATGTAATAAAATTGTATAGAATTGTATATATAATACAATTTTATAGGACATCTGCTATTCGCTATAATTCCCTTTTTTTTAGGCTTTGCTTTCGGGGTTGCGGTTGGCCTCTCGCCTCGCCGCCCGCCCAACGGCTTTCTCATTCAGCAAACAAAGCAAGTTTTGCCTCATAAAACTAAAACGTTGGATTTAATTTTGCAAAATAAACACAAAAACAAAAAAGGAACTGCTGGGTGCAGGGAAAGTGGGGGGAAATATAAGAGAAACTACTGCCAAGCAGCTCCTTGGAGCACAGATGGATTGGATGAAATATCTGCTTTATAGATCTGCATCGCATTGCCTGATTGAAGTGGGTAGCTTTTATGGGAGCCCATGAATTCTGTGATAAGTAATTCAAACACACACACACGCACACACACACACCAGGCCAGATGGAAAACAGCAGTGGCAAATCCGAAAATGTGAAAATGTGAAAATGAAGAGAAATTCATTATTCATTTGGCAGGCAGGAAAATAAAATAGAAAATGCAAATACCGCCAGCCTGCAGTACTGCCCCTGGTGGGTTTTGAGGGGGTACAATATTCTCTGCAAATTCTGTGGTGTTCAAATCGCTTTTTTGAGCTCTGCTGCTGCTGTTTTTTGCAACTGCTATTTCTGTTGTTGTTTGGCAAAAAAAGTTTTCTAATTAAAACAACAACTGACAACGCAGAATTGTCAACGTATATATGTATGTATGTGTTAGTGCCGGCACATAGATATATTTGCCAACTACAAAATGCTTTGTTAAAGCAACTAACACAAAGCCGGCGAAAATGCCCGGGAGGCGGCGAGGCGGCGGACGGGGCAGTGCTGGGGAAAGCCGGTGGCTGCCCTTGGCGTTAAAAAAAAAGGGGGGGAAAACAACAACAGGCGGAGGGAGGGAGGGCGGTGGAAAATCTGGTTCTTATTGTTAGCAGTTGTTAGATTAGTTTGACTTTTTCGACCCTGCAGCCCCGCCTTTTGGCCAAAATGTAAATGTGCAACGAACCAGGCGGCAGGCGGGAGCGAGTGCCGCAAAATTGTCAGTTGATGATGGCTTAAACTGAAATAGAAACAAGCTGGAGAAGGTCCACGAGGAGTGCCGACCGGTGAACACCCGGGACTCCATTTGCCACAAATCGTTGCATACTTTCAGGCAGAAACTTACTATATTAAAGCTGTAGCAGCAATTCATGTTAAGTAAATAAATTGGAGAATTAATATCATTAATAAGCTTTAAACTTTACCAACAAATAGTATTATTTATGGTTACAAGATATAAAAAATTACTAAGCACTTGCAGTTTCCCATATAATATATTTGTCTATCCAAAATTCCCATTACACACATATACCCCTGATACTATATCCTTCCGCATATCCATGGGCTTCATGTACATACCGAAAAATAGAGAGCAAAAAAGCATCAGGCATTTGTTTACATGTAAATTACCTGGGAATAACAATAACAACAACAACTAAAACAATCCAGAGCAGTCGTTGTCAAAGCCTTAATTAGCAGCTTTCCAGTTGCATTTCCACCAACCAACCCGGTGGATTGATGAAACGTCCAGCTTTGTGGCTTAAATGAAGGGAAACGGAAAACGGCAAATGGCCAGCGGGAGGCAGCAAAAAAAGAAAAACAGAGACAAAATCATTCAGTTGATATGCCTGATGATTTGATCAAACTTTCACAAAGCCAAAACAAGTAAACCCAGTATTGAGTTGAGTTTTACAAAGCATTAGGCATTTAGCTATTTAAATTGGCTTGGTTAAAACAAATAAAGAAAATCCAATAATTTACTTTGTTTTCTCTTGGATTATGAACGTGGAGATGTGAGATTAATTCGGTTTATTTCGTAAATGATTTCCAAATAACAAAGGCTTAACCATGTTTTTGCATACATAAACTTAATCCTTTTCTGCCACAGCTTAATTGTAGTTATTATTTAAGCAATAAACAATTCTTTTTGTATGTTTATGCTAGGGAATACATGAATACTTGTATACGTAAAATCAAAATAATGCCAGATCATGCATTCATATTAGCAGAGATGCCAGACCAATTAGTGTACTCAGTTTTAAAGAAATAAATTGAAAAATTCCAATTATTTGTGTCCTACTTCATTTCCATATGGAACTCTTTTTTATTCTCCAAATACATTTTAACTTTATTTACTTATTTTATTAGCAAATTATTTTATTAAATTCGATTGGCGTTGCCACCTACTTTAAGCAGAGATCAGTTGGTGTTGCCATCCCATTTTAACATTCATGTACTCACACTTTTTTGCGAAATGCATGTTTCGAACTCATGAATTCCGCTTCGCATAACCACAGTAATATTACAAACATGAACTGCAGCTTAAACTAATTTCGTTTACTAACTTTAAGCAGGATTTATTGGCTTTCCCAAACCACCACCAGCACCACCAGCTCCGCACCACCTCCAAAGGACAAGCCAGGCACTAGCGTTGATGAGAAACCAAAGCGAGTTTGCTTTTTGCCAACTTGTAATGAAAAGTTTGCATTCCGGCTTCAATCAAATTAATTTGTTTATTAGGAACAGAGAGCCAGAGGAGCTCGCTCCTGAACTCGCAATCTGTGTCGGTGTCTGACGGGGCGAATGAGTAATAATTTTTATGATTACGTATACGCGGCGTGGGCAGGCAGAACAGCACTCTTTCCATCATTTCAGCCAGAGAAAATTGCTGTTGTTATTGTGGCAATTATTCTGCGGCACAAGCACATATCGAAAGGGTGGCGGCGACGGCGGCGGCGGTTGTGGAAAGTTATTATTATTTTAACAATTTTCCAACTCTTTTGCGCTTGAGCGGCGCCAGCGAAGGTCGTCGCGTAATTCAAAAGCAATTTGTCGAAATTAAATTTGATTACGTTTATTGCGCGCCAGCAGCTGTTCGGGCCCGAAAACTTTCCCTCTGCTTGCAGCAGCGCCGCGTTTTCCGTGGAAAACACTCTTTAATCGCTCCGGTAATTGCCCCAAATTGTCCGGCGGAGCGGCCAGGCAAATCACCATCACTACCGATCCGAATTGAAAGCTCAAGCCTCCGCAAGCAGGACTTCCCCTCCGCTTGGCGTTCAACTGACAGTTGAAATTGGACAGGCCCAGGATAATTAAGTGTTGCAAATGAATGTGCTCTACGCAAAGCCAAAATAAGGTTTGAACTTTCAATATGTCTGGGTTTTTTGAAAGGAATTAATGACACTTGGAACTGAGGAATAGGCCCAAGGCAAATAATAATAATAAGCTGGCCTAAAAGGCCTTTGAAATTGATAAATGCTAACTAACTCAGAGACCTTGAGTGCTATTTCTATTAAAGAAAGAAGGAAAGAAAACAGTGGGTATTTAACATATATTTATTTTATACTAAGAAGACATAAAACCACAGAATTACATAAAATAAAATAAAATAGACACAGTTTTAGACCATTTCGAGATTTCTTTTTTATACATTTTTAATTCTTGAGATACTTATTTGTAGAAAATTACCAATTTCTTTGTGAAAACCATGCCACAATCTCTGGCTATCATTAAAAAAATATATATGCAATTTGCGGCAAGTATTTTTATCTACAAATTTAGAGCACAGATATATATATTTTTTATAAGGATATTCCCTATCTTATATGAAGCCTCCAACCTATTACCTATTTGCTCTGTTCCCTCTATACTTATGACAGTTCCTGTTGAGCAAAATTGTTGGGCAAATCTTTTGGCTAACTTTCGCCTTTTGGCCCCCCCCCCCTGAATTTCCGTAATCCGTTTCCGCTTAGATTTTGGCCATTATCACTTGTTCCTCGCTTTGCGGCGCTTTTGAGCTTTCTCGGCCACAATTTTGCCTTGTGCGGCTGACCACCGCCCTTAACCCTTGCCTGGTTCACCATCCCCTCCCCCCTCCCTCCTTCACCATCTCGCCTCTCCTCTTAACCCACTGATGGAAGCGTTGAAACAAGTTGCCGACAAAGTTAAAGTTTCTGTGGCTACCAACAACAAAAGTTGCAGCACATCAAGTGCCACGCCCACGCACACACATAAACGATTGCTAACAAGGCANGGGGGGCTTAAGGGGTTTATGGGTAAGGACTTTGGTCCTGTGAGAAACCAACAAACATTTTGCAGGAGGGGCAGGCAGGCAGCTAACTAAACTAAACACAAACGGATGTGTGGATGTGCTGCCCCATCCTCTCACCCCCCTCTACCCTCTCTAACCTCTTCAATATTTTAAAAGCCGAAACAATTTTGCCAACAAATTCATCTGAAAATGCAGCCAAAAAAGCCCGAGATGAGATACGATATACGATATATGGTACGAGAAATAAAAGAGAGTTGGTGAAAAATGCAAAATGAAATGTTTGAGGTTTGCCAAAAATATTTGCAGCATTTCTGTTTCTCTTTCTGTGTGTTCTGTGTGTAAATAGTGAAAAATGGCAGCATTTGTTGTGCGGCGTGTGTGGCCAAAACAAACCGAAATAGCTGAAGTTGTCCCTGTCTCTCACTCTCTGCCCTCACAACTGGCTCTTTATTAAAATGTCAAGCCATTAAGGGGGGGAGTGGCGGGTATGGGTCTTACATAGCCAAGGACTTTGGCAATAAAACGGATTCTAACATTTGTCTGTCCTGTTGTTATATGAAGGGGGGTTCCCCTTCTAGGAGAGAGTAGGAACAAAAGCTAAACACAAAATGGTAGGCGGTATCTCTCTCTCCCCATACTCTGCTTACCACTCTCCATTTCCCCACTTTCCACTCACCATTCCTTTATTTTCCACTCTCCATATGCCAGTTAAAAACATCTTAAAAGCTACTTTTAACCACAATTATGTAAATATTAACACAAACGCAGCATAAGACAAAAGCACAATACGATATAGGCACAGGGAACAGGCCGCAGAAATATATACAAAGTCATGTGTGATTTCTTCCACTGTGATTTTTAAATGAAAAAGAATTCCTATATATAAGTAATCAAATTGTATTTAAAGGAAAAGTATTTTTCATATATATTTTTAATACAATTTCAGGGCTTTAAATTTATAATATATAAAAGTAAAATTAAAAGTCTTTATATAAAAAATAATTATAAATAAAAATAATAAAGTTCCAGCTTCCTAAGGTTAAGGATATGTCTTCTATAATTTCTGCATTTAATTTATGACATTTTCTACAACATATTTGTTATATTCCCACACTATTTTTTAACTATATTTATATAGAATTTAATCAAAATAATTAATATATCTATTCTATAAATTTGTAGAACAATAAATTTAAATAAATAATATATAAAAGTATAATAAAAAGTCTTCATATCAAAAAAAAATAAAAGTAAACATAATCAAAGTTCAAGCTTGCTGAATTTTATTAAGGAAATGTCTTCTAATATTTATGTATTAAATTTATGACATTTTCTAGAACTAATTTATTATATTCCCACACTATTTATTAACTATATTTATATATAATTTAATCAAAATAATTAATATATCTATTCTATCTGTGTGTCTCCGCAGCGCGTGTACCAAATTGCATGCTGTTTTTATAATTAATTATACATTGTTCCTATGGCCAAGCAAAGAATATTGTTTATCACAAAGCAAAGGCCATAATTTAAAATTATTATTGTTTAATAACCATAAATTTCTAAACATTAAATTAGTAAGCAGCGAAGCTAGCTAAAGTTACCAACTTAAAAGCTAAACGAGCAGTAATTGAATCTAAATATAAATTTAAATAAAATACTAAGCTATTAATAATAACTTTAATAATTAGAAAAAAAATTAACTAGATATAATTATAAATTAAATATTAAACTGTTTATAATAATATTAATTATGCACATTTTTATTTAAGCTCTTTGAAACCTGTGACGGTGAACAAAGTCACAGGCTCCGCCTCATCGCTGAGACCCAGGACTTTTCTAGGCAGAGGCACACACACACAAGCAGAGCACACACAGAGTGTGTGAGAGTGGGCGGCAAAGTGGGCGGGGCAGGTGGCAGAAGCAGAAGCAACAAACGGGTGACACATAAAGCCAGTAAATGTCTGGAGTGTCGACAACACAGCCATTAGCATCTGGATGAGTGCGAGCCAGGTTTTCCCATGCCCCATACTACCTTCNGTGTGTGCGTGAGTGAAGGAGACATAATCCCCAAGACAGGCTGTGTGTTAATAAGCAAAAGGAAGTGGCGGAGAAGGTTGGGCTTTTGGTTGTGGGGGTTGCCATTATTATTGAAAACTGTTAGACATGACAGCAGGTCACGTTTTGTCAGGCCACGCCACTCAGTCAGTCAGGCAGGCAGTCAGTCAGTCCGTCATTCCCTCATTCACTCACTCACTCACTCACTCACTCTCTCAGTCAGTCAGTCAATGAAATGAGCAAAAGAAACGCAAAAATGCACAGACGACAATCCGTTTTCATGGCTGATTTAACAAAGTTTGGAATGGAAATGCCATGACGGAAAATGAAGTTGGAGAGAGAGTCCGGGAGGCGAAGCGCCAAAGCGCCGGATTGGGATGAAAAACAGATGGAAACGCGGTGGGGAACCGACAAACAAGTCGAGGGATTTAATCTCCAAAAAGGTACAAGCCAAGCATACCCTAAGATTTCAGGCTACGAAGGAGCAGCCAGGCATAGGCCTATATCAATAGTTATAGCTTATAGAAATATATATAATTTAATTACCTAAAAACCACTATTAATTATATAATTTCCCTGTAGCTTTAAGAATATCTTGCGACCAGATAAACTTCAAAATCAAGCCTCAAGTTCATTGTCGTTATATGGAAATATCTCCCGCCTTAAAGGAACACTTCATCCTACACTCCACTACTACTACTACTTGTTGCCAAAATAAGGATCTGCCACACACACACACACAAAGAAAAAAAGTGGACATTATTTCATTGCAAATACATGGGACAAGGAAGCGACTCGCAGACCAAAATCACATTAAGCCAAAAGGAGCACAGGGAGGGAAAGTGGGTGAAAAGTGGGCGGCAAATGCAGTGGCAACGAGACAAGGACGACGGTGGGGGGATGGCGGAAGGTCCTTGTACAAATGCCAATCCAGTCACGGGTTCTAAAAATCAAAAATTTGAATTTCGATCACGTCTTCAATTACGTCGAATCGACGTGCATATAAATCAACTCCGTAACAGGCAGACACACCACACCCCACACACACACAC
Organism: Drosophila baimaii; assembly: GCA_018874675.1. Lineage (NCBI taxonomy): Eukaryota > Metazoa > Arthropoda > Insecta > Diptera > Drosophilidae > Drosophila > Drosophila baimaii. Next base: position 2,599 of record JAEIIU010044646.1, on the reverse strand, counting down.
CCGCATACACACACACACACCAGACAGTGACGTGGGCGTGGTGGGTGTGGTGAAGGGGGCGTGGCAGTCAGTCGTCAGTCAGTCAAATGCGGTTTTGTTGTTGCTCCACTTGCCCCATAGCCGTTGTTGCGTTGAGTTTTGTAAATCAAGTGGAAATGCCACACAGAAGGCAAAAAAAAACAGAGAAGCAGTTCGAGTGCCCCGACTATGGAGTACCATGTAAGCAGTGTGGCACTGCTTGTCTTTACAAGTTATCGATTGTTTTCATATTGGAAACTATCGCTTTTGGTGGTATATCGAAAGTTTTTAAGTAATCGTTACATTTCTAAGATAGAATTTGGTTTAATTTATAAGTATATAAAATATATAAAATGGTGATTGTTGAAGTATCAGAAACTATCGCTTTCGGCTTGAACTTATACCCAAATATGGTACATGGAAAGTGTTCAAAATAATCGTTAAAAATTCTAAAATAGTATTTATTTTAAAAATATTAAAATAACAAAATTAAATACACCCAAACCCCCCATGACAAATACTAGGTAATGGAAACAACACAGTTTCAGGAGGGCAGCAGGGTAAGGGGGTACAATGGCCGGGGCAGGAAAAGCGGTAGAGGAAGCGAACCATGCCGACGATGATGACGATGATCCACATGATGGCGCTCGGCTGGAGTCGGTCTGCGGAAAAGCCTGTGTGGAAAAGCACAACCAAGTTGAGGAGCCAAAAGTTGAAGTGCTGATGTGGCACAAGTATGGGGGATGTGCTCCATCCCACTCTCCAGATATTCGCCTGAGCACTCATGCAAAGTGCAGTTGACATGCGGAAATTGTAGGTGCGCGTCACTCTCTGTCCCACTCGCCTTCAAGGACAGCGAAAAAGACTTTCAGGAATAAATTAATAATTAGCCAAATGTTATAAGAGAATATAGAGTTTAAGACCCGGGAAATCCGAAAAAAAAAACAGAAAGAGAGTGAAAGAATGGGAATCCCTCTCTTGAGAGAGAGAATCATTTGACAGGCGGCCTGCCCACTTGCTCCGATCGCTGGCGGAAGCTTAAGGTTGCCACCTAGTCGAATATCCAGGAGAAAGAGAAGCGTGGCTTCTGTTTAAACTCTGGAAAAATCTTTTCAATTTCAATTTGTTTTCCATTTAAAACTCTTCTCTGTGAAATTAACTTACAATAAAGATAAAGATACAGTTTCTGTGAAAAACAGAAGACCGGAAATTGTCTTGGTTCAAGAGAAGAAAAAGGAAAAAAGGGGGAAGCCTGCCAGGGCAGCCCAAATAATTTGGCATTAAAAATTGTAATTTCTGGCCAAGACATGCAATCGGGAACTTGTTGTTCAATTTCCCCCCCCCACCATCACACAGATTATCCTGCCTGTCTTGGCACACACATATGCATATGTATGTATGTATGCCCCCGACATGTCCTGGTTGTTGTTGATGTTTGTCGGGAATTTGATTTGATTTCAGCCAGCGAACGGTGGCAACGAAGTTGTCCTCGTCACTGGCAACCTGCTACTGCTCTTGCTGCTGCTCCAGTCCGATCCTCCGCCATGTCCTTGCCTGCTAAGCCTGATGCTCTGTGAAATGTCCTGGCCTGCCATTCGCCAGAAATTACTGACAACTCAACTGCTTGAAGCTGCAGCGGCAAACTTGAATTTGCATAGCCCAGAGCCACGTGTGTGAGTGTGTCCTGCGAGTAGAGGGTGTGTGTGTGTGTGTGGGCTGTGTCTGTGTGCGAGGGATGTCAGTCATTGGCACAAGGACATTGCACCAGGGCACTTCAATGAGAGCAAGAATATACCCTGGCTTAAGGCTAAGTAATTTTATTTATGAATAAAATAAGTCATATTTTAAAGAAATTATAAAATATTTATATAATATATATTGCATATATTTAAATATTTCAAAAATTAATTAATTAAAATTCTATATCAAATATGAAGTCACCCTAGTGGCGCAAATAGGATGCCCGAAAAAAAACAGCAGCAGCAGTAGCAGCATCTTGCTACACATATCCTGCACCTTTGACGTCACCACTGGGAACGGGACATGGGGCAGGAGCAGGAGCAGGAGCAGGGGTCAGAGGGCAGACTGTGTGACAGCTTTCTTGAGATGCACTTCACGTGCATTTGACTGCTTAAATAAATTTTGCTCATGGTAATAAATTCACTTAAACTCAAGCTACAGTCACAGACCCAGTCCCTCCCCCCCTCCTAGACATAACAAGGACAACGGGAATGCTGAAGGCTTTATAGAGGACTTTTTGTTTAGACACTCATAAACATAATTGACGTCATAAAAACAGACAGCGACAGTAGCATCAGCAGCAGCATCAGCAGCAGCAACAACAATGACATAATGTCATGTAAATCTGTGCAGAGATTCCATGTGTGTGTTTGTGTCCTCCCTCCCACTTTTCCCGCTTTTCCCCAGCTCCTCCTCAGCAGTCGCTGTGGTAAGTGAAAATCATTAGTTTCAAGTCCACACAAAAGCCCAGGCATTTGTTTTGTTTGAGCTGCTTTAAAATGAAATGCCTCTCATGTTTTATATGGCCCAAAAAGGAGCAGGTCCTTTTTGCCTTAAATAC
>JAEIIU010044644.1:0-11289 GCA_018874675.1 Drosophila baimaii | reverse complement strand
ACAAACTTTGAAAATATAAAAAAAAAAAATTTCGATTTTTTCGGAATTCTACAGTAGAATACCCCCTTAACTTTAAACTTTATTTACACCCACAAAGCCCCGAAAAAGAAGTTGGGAATTCCAAGTCAAATAATTCTAATGGAAATTCCTCTGAATTAAAGCTAATTTAAGCTGGTAAACACCCGTTTTTCTGGGTGTGTGTGTGTGTGTGTTTATGAGTTTATAGAGATGCAGACCCCCGACCTAGTCATAATGACGATGACAGCGACAAGTCTAGTCAATGAACCACACCAAAGTGAGCGGGGGAAAAATCAGGGGAAAAGGGGTAGGGTAGGGTAGGGTCTGAGGAGGAGGAGGAGGTGGAGGGTATAGATGAAAACTGCAACGCCCACAGAAAAGCTGTTTGGGATAAACAAACGACAATAAGCAGCCAGCCTCAGATCTCGAATGGGAGCAGAGCAAAGCAGAGCAGAGACACAGGGAGAAATATTCTTCCCCAGACTCTGGTCGCCACTAACTGATTTATCGGATTGAGAGCTCCGATTTTGTCAGCTGCACGTGGGTGGTGGGAAAATGGGAAATCTAGAATGGGGGGGGAGTAACAAATTAGAGGGGGAGGAGTGCCCCCAGTCGGAACTTTGTAGTGGGCGTTGGTACATCTCTCGAGTGATGGCAGGCATCTCATGCACACACACAGCAGGTGGAGGAGATGGAGAATCATCAGCAGCTCCATCATCTTCCACCACGTCTTCTGGTCCCTCGGGTTGCTGAACTTTTTATTTCTTTCCCAAATGTAACCTCTACTTTATGGGGAAATGGATCATTATGGTTAGATATATCTTTGGGATTCAAGTTAATAAATTAAATGCAAGAAACTGCATATAGATAGATATTATTATAGATACTATTTCGCGCTGTGCACACTGCATTGTGCCAATACCCCTTACTTAGTGCCCTCGTTTATTTACATAAGACAATCTTCGAGTCGGGGCCAAGTCAACGCGCTCATTAGCCCGCCCGTCCGCTCCTTGCGGTCTGGGCCCGATTTCGCACATTTTTATCCGACAGATGTAGATACCATATACAGTATATGTATATACCCCCCGATATCCATGAAGATAACTGTATCTGCGCCCTAAAGACACAAACAAACAGAGCCCACCATAAAATGCGGCACAGCAAGTTCATTCATTGTTTACCCGCGCGATTCGCAACAATTAAACAAAGTTTGCACAAAATTTAAGCAAAGGCGCGGGATCGTTTATAGCTGAAATTGGGTTCCCCGACCCAGGAATTTCCTGTTTTATTTATTTCTTTCGAGTTTTATTTACATTTTTAAAAGGAATATGTAAAAGATACTGAATATCCTACCCTAAAAGTTAATTTCCTGATTTTTTTCAAAGCAAAAGTACCTTTTGTATCTTAACTGTGCGTTGGCGGCTGCATTCCAAAATCGATGAATTCAAAACGTGAGCTGAAACAATGCAACCTAAGGACTGTCCCCCTGCTGACTGTGCCACCCTTAGACTTGGCCCTCAAAACGGGGTGGGATCGCAACCTCAGTGTCAGTCCGACCGAGAGAGTGAGAGAAACAGAGGCTTCTCCCTCACATTTTCTGGTTTCCTGGTTCCAAAGGAAACCCGAGTACTAGGCACAGGATACTATCATATATATGAATGATATTTGTACGTAGGAAATCCTTTAACTTATCAAGGAAATTAGTATAAAAGTTCAGGATAGTCATCCCTAAAAAATATATTATTTCATACAATTCTAAAAGGTTTTTGAAATCCTTAAACTTTTCAATGGTTTAGTAAAAAAGTTAATCCTCAAAAAAATATTATTCTTAAAACTCTAAAAAATATTTTGAATATTTGAAACCCTTTTAACTTTTTAAAGAATTTAATACAAAAGTTAAGGGTAGTCAACCCTTAAACAAATATTATTTTTAAAACTCTAAAAGATATCCTTCAACTTTTCAAGTATTTAATATAAAAGTTAAGAGTTGCCATCCCTCAAAAAAATATAAGTTTTACAACTCTAAAATCAATTTTTATTATAAGATCACATCGAAGATATATGATTTTATATGATTTTTCATAAGACATACTATAATTACTCAAAAGTGCATCGATATATGTACATATAGAGTAGTTCCTTAAAAATATTAAGAAATATTAAAAAACCTTAAATACCTTCTCCTATCCATCTGGCAACGCTGCCGAACAACCGTTATATTCCGCCACTTTTGGCCCAAAAGTAAACCACCCCCCCCCTTAACATTTGGCTCACTTTCGCCGTGGCTTTCGCTAGTTTCACCCAAGTCCTTGAGCGCAGGCGCTGAGAGAATGAAAATAGAGGGTAAAATAGTATGGGGGAAAGTTGCATTTCGGTGTTGCCACTTCACATAACATCCTTGCGGATAGAGAGACAGCGACAGCGAGCGAGAGAGAGCGGGAAAGAGAGGGAGTGACGGCGAGAGCCCATTAATTTTGGATGATTTTAGGGCAGTTGGCTTGCGAGTTGCACCTTCGCCACAATACCAATATATATACAATAAAGTGTTCATCAAACTCGGGGATCTATTTTTTTTCAACGACCAAACCAACAAAAAAAAAAACCAAAAACAATCGAAATTAGCCAACAACAAAAGCGGCCAAAGAACAAACAACAATGTGGCAAATTTGCTGACAAAAAAAGGACAAAAAAAAATACAGAGAGATACAGAGTGAAAACCCTGAAGGCTGGAGGAAAAGTGCGAGGCTTTTGCCCAATTACGTTTTAAGTAGGCGCTCGGTATACACACGAAAGTCGGCCGGAAAGGGCGTCAGGAAGCGGAAGACACAGCACAGCACCACCAGGAAGCAGGAAGCAGCAGCAGGAACATGTGTAAGAATCACAGGGATATGTCAGAGATGGGGCATGGCGACGGTACTCCTGTTCCTCCTCCTCCCACAGCTCTCTCTTCGTCCCTCTCTTGAGGGCATTGTCACTCCTTCACTCAACAAGGACACAGCAATTCCACCATTCCGTGTGCCTAATGAGACAGACACAATGTGAAGAAGTCTCTGTCAAGAAGCGAGTTTCAAGACCCAAGTGCAAGGTCCTTCAGTCGATTAACCCGTTTTGTGTTATTAAGCACCCCCTCCTGGGGGCCACACGCAAAGAAACCAACATGTAGAATGCAATTTACCAAAGAAGTTACTTAACTTTATAGCTGAAAATCATTTAAATATATTTTTTTACTTTATATTTATGTACCTTCCCCTTCCCCTTAATCTTTCCTTACAGCTAAGACACCCTCGTTCGACAAGGACCGGGATTATATAGGCTTCGCCACCCTACCCGAGCAAGTGCACCGGAAGTCGGTGAAGCGGGGCTTCGAGTTCACCCTGATGGTTGTGGGGGAGTCCGGCCTGGGCAAGTCCACCCTGATCAACAGCCTCTTCTTGGGGGATCTCTACAAGAATCGACAGATGCCCAATGTGGAGGAGCGCATCGAGAAGACCACGAAGGTGGAGAAGAAGACCATGGACATTGAGGAGCGTGGTGTGCGGCTGCGACTGACGGTGGTGGACACGCCGGGATTCGGTGATGCCATCAACTGTGAGGATAGCTGGCGCGTGTGCACCCAGTACATAGACGAGCAGTTCCGCCAGTATTTCACCGACGAGAGCGGACTCAATCGGCGGAATATCCAGGACAATCGGGTGCACTGCTGCCTGTACTTTGTGCCGCCCTGGGGACACAGGTGAGATTACTCTCGCTTTGGGATCCTAATCCTTGGATGCATATTGAATTATTAACATTATTCCCTGACAGCCTGCGACAGATGGACCTGGACCTGATCCGGCGCTTGCACCGCAAGGTTAACATCGTGCTGGTCATCGGCAAGGCTGACTGCCTCAACAAGCAGGAGGTGCGCAAGCTGAAGGAGCGCATTCTGCAGGACCTCGAGGACAACCACATCCAGCTGTACCAGTTCCCCGAATGCGATTCCGACGAGGATGAGGACTTTAAGCAGCAGGATCGTGAACTGAAGGCCTCCATACCGTTTGCCGTGGTGGGCAGCAATACCATTCTGGAGGTGGCCGGCAAGAAGGTGCGGGGCAGGCAGTATCCGTGGGGCGTGGTCAATGTGGAGGATCCGGAGCACAGTGATTTCATTAAGCTGCGCACCTTCTTGATATCCACGCACATGCAGGACCTCAAGGACACCACACAGGTGGGATATCACTTACCGATAAAAAAGTAGTATTTATTCCTGTACTTACCCTCGGAATATTCCCTTTTCAGGACGTCCACTACGAGAACTTCCGGGCGCAGTGCATCTCACAGATCTCGCAGCATGCGCTGCGCGAGCGCGGCAAGTTGAAGCGAGACTCGATTAGCTCCACAAATGGATTCGATGCCGCCATATCGGAGACAGACCGCCTGCTGCTGCAGAAGGACGAGGAGATACGGCGCATGCAGGACATGCTCACCCAGATGCAGGAGAAGCTCAAGCAGACCCATATGATGGAGATGAAGAAGAACGATAGCGTGATTGACGTCTAGGCAACCTGAATGGGGAACGGAAAGGGAAAGGGGAAGGGGAACGAACGGGTTACGGGCGTGTGTGGAAGTGTTCAATTTTGCACCTTGATATATGCATCTACCTATGTATACATAGGACTTAGGTAGTGACCCTGGAGAGATCCTCGAGAGCAGCCAGCTGCAACCAAAACGACTTTGTTCATATATGCTAGCACAGGATGGGGTGTGGGGGCAGGCTGTACCTACCACTAGATCCAAAAAAATTAAGACAACGATATGCGCGCGATATTGCACAACTAGAATCCAATGACAAGGGGAGATCCACACACACACACACACAGAATGACGACATCACAGCCTTTTCCAATTTTGTAGCTAAAAGAGAAACGACTTTTTTCCACTAAGATTAACGACTTTAAAGGAACGCGCATCTAGCATTTGATCAGTACGATAAACGATAACGATTACGATTACAATTACAATTACAATTACAATTACGAGATATATTATACCAAAGTTGAAGGAGTTTCAAAAACTTAACGAAAGTCAAAAATTGTTAATGAACAAGAAAGATCATGAACCCACAGAAGAGGCACATACATACATACAGCATACATACATAGAAAGAAGTACCGTTACAGAGAAAGACAGAGATAGAAACTCTAAACTCTTTTTTTTTATTTCTTTTTTTTTAATATTTGTTTTGCGATTTTTTAATTTCTGAAAAGCAGAATTAATTAATGTGTAAAGATTGAACTTGTAACACTACATGGTAAGCAGAATATATATCAGATATAGGACAAATAGGCCGCTGGACAGTCTTGGGCACTGAATTTATACCAAGGATCGGCGCAGCAAGAGGAAGTTCCAATTATTTACGCAATTAATTACGTATCGTATTATCAGATATATATATACACAACACACATACCTATCTATGAACAGAACCTATTTTGTTGAAACGAATTGTTAATGAATTTATTTTAAATTAATTGAATTAAGCCTTCACGCAACAACCATAATATTTAAATGAAATTATAGTCGAAAAATTATATATGTATAAATATAGCGATTGATAAGAATCGATTTCAAAAATAAAACAAAAAGACAAAAAACCAAAACTTTTATCTATAATTCTTATGACACTTGTACAGGTTTGTAACTTATTTGAAGATTTATATGTATATTTATGGCCGTAACTGTAACTGTATTGCTTTTTTGCTAAATTCCCCTTTACATTTTATTAATAATTCTGATCACATTAGAAAACTATTGGTGAGTTTTTCTTAAATATTTTAAAACAAATATTTATATGTTTGCATTGTTAACTCAGTTTTTTAGTTTTAATAAAATAATAAATTGGCATTTTTCGAAAATCTTAATAAGTAAAAAATTATTGGAATAAATATTAAATTTAAATTATATAAATAATTATGATCACATTAGATAACTAGTGGTGAGTTTTTCTTAAATATTTTTAAATAAATATTAATATTTGTATATTGCCAACTTATTTTTTTAGGTTTAATAAGAGATAAATTGAAATTTGTTCAAAAACCTTAATACATAAAAAATTACTTGAATAAATATTAATAAATATAAGTTTATTATTTTGTTTTTTTATCTGGAAAACGATATTTATTCAGTTTATTATATTTATTTAGTTTTGAACTAGCGAATTCTCTAGTTACAGGGAGCTAGAAAATGACTACATAACTGCCCGCTTACCAAGGGTTAGCGAATTCGCTAGTCATTTGAAATTGAAATTCTCAATAAACAGAATTCGCTAAAACGCGGTGAGTCCTAAAATCGTAAGACCCGCAGTGGAAAGCTTATTATTTTGTATTTCCCAAGTAATTTTTAATCTTAAAAACTAAACATTTTGTTATATCATTCAAAAAATAAAATATAACGATGGTGCTTACTAGTGTGACCATTTTTTGTCTGGGCTCAGCCCAGCCTATCGATTTAAGTCGATGCTCACACAAACATATATCGATATCCACACAGCAGACGCGTAATCGACTTAATCTCCAGCTCCAACACCCCCCCTCCACCCCACACCAACACCCTGCATTTGAACACAGCAAGCGAGCGTTTTTGGATTGGATTGGGTTGGCTCGGTATCAGCAGAGCGCAGCCTTAACACCTGGGTGGCCTTCAAGCGCTCGCACCTCTTGGAGCAACAGCAGCAGCAGCAGCAGTAGCAGCAGCACAGCGGCAGCGACTCCAACAACAACAGCGGCGGCGCCTTTGTTTCCTTTGTGTGTTTATTTTGTTGTCCAGCTTTTCGCCAGCGCCTCCTAACTTCTTTGTGTGCTTTTCCACTTTTCTGCTTTTCGGTTTTTTCTGCTCCTTTGTCTTGGACTTGGTGGTCTGTGTCCCGGACACGCAGAGCTGCTTCCAAATGCTGTGGACAGTGCACCTGGACGGCGGCCCGCAGCGGGTCAATCACGCGGCTGTGGGCGTGGGCGATTTCATCTATAGCTTTGGCGGCTATTGCACAGGCTACGACTATCGCCACAATGAGCCGATCGATGTCCATGTCCTGAACGCTCACACCATGCGCTGGACGCTGGTGCCGCAGCAGCTGGACGAGGAGGGGGAGCCCCTAAAGTACCCGCTGGTCCCCTTCCAGCGCTACGGCCACACAGTGGTGGCGTACAAGGACCGCATCTACATTTGGGGCGGTCGCAACGACGAGAACCTCTGCAACGCCCTCTACTGCTTCGACCCAAAGACGGCCAAGTGGTCGCGCCCGCCGGTCACGGGCTGCCTCCCGGGCGCACGCGATGGCCACTCCGCCTGTGTGATCGGCAACTGCATGTTCATTTTCGGCGGCTTTGTGGACGAGATTAATGAGTTCAGCAGCGATGTCCACTCCCTCAACCTGGACACCATGGAGTGGCGCTACGTTCAGACCTTCGGCGTGCCGCCCAGCTACAGGGACTTCCATGCGGCAGTGGCCTACGAGCAGGAACGCATGTACATCTTCGGGGGACGCGGCGACAAGCACAGCCCCTACCACAGCCAGGAGGAGACCTATTGCCACGAGATCGTCTACCTGGACATGAAGACCAAAGTGTGGCATCGCCCGTTCACGGCCGGCAAGGTGCCCGTGGGCCGTCGCAGCCACAGCATGTTCGTGTACAATAAGCTGATCTATGTGTTTGGTGGCTACAACGGGCTCCTGGATCAGCACTTCAACGATCTGTACACCTTTGATCCGCGCACCAAGCTCTGGAATCTGATACGCGCCAATGGCAAGGCCCCAACGGCTCGCCGCAGGCAGTGCGCCATTGTGATGGCCACCAAAATGTTTCTGTTCGGCGGCACCAGTCCCAGAAGCGGCACCGCCGCCACTGACGTCACCCCCCAGTCGTCGGCCACGGTCACGCCCACCCAGGAGGCTGCTGCCGGCGGCGTCGGAGCCGGAGGAGCCCCGGCGGGCGTGGCCCTGATCGATTACAGTGATCTGCATGTGCTGGACTTTGAGCCCACACTGAAAACGCTGGCCACTATGGTGGTGCTAAAGCACCAGCTGGACATCTCGGGGCTGCCGCGTAGCTTCCGCTCTGACCTGCAAATGCTCACGCAGCCGAACAGTATTAGCCGGCCGATAAACCAGGCCGGCTAGCAGCCCAAAAAAGAGGGACACGCGGGGGAACGAGCGACGAGGGAACGTCAACTGCCACAGGAAGTGAACTAAAACTACTCTGCACACACACACACACACACACCACACACCTACTGCATCTGGGAGCCACTAGTCCGGTTCCCGGTACTTAAAAAAAAAACCATTGGAGGAGCGAGCTCGAATTACAAGTAACGCACCGAGAGAACGAGGGAAGGAGACGAGACAGAGAAGCCCCAGTAATTAACAAAAGTTTTAGAAACTAGCTTTTGGGGACCTTCTCCGTCAGCTGCTAAATCGATCCCGAAACATACTTGATAGACGCGAAATGAGAGATGGAGGAAGGACACTATGGACGACACTGATAGCGATGTAGTTTGTAAAACATTTATAACAAATCCCTAAATAAAAGCTATTAACTCGATTGATATATTCGACGAGGCACAGATGAGAGTGCCGCCAAGGGTGCATTTGTATACTAGTTGATATATATGCTATTGTGTTATTACCATTTCTGTGTATTTAGTTGGAAGTGCTCCCCCGACCCCCACTTGATTTCCCCCAAAAGACGCCTCTCTCTATATTAAGTGCATAATTTAACAGATTTGTGATTTTATATTCTTAGCAGGAGCTGCTTAATTAGTCGCTTTAATTGTATACTTTTAATGTTAATTTATTTGTTCAATACTCGTTCATAAAAATTAAATTAATGATGACTAAATGTGCTAACAAATAGTGGTTTCATTGGAGCAGCCTAGTTTTGGAGGCTGTCATGGCTTCCTTCTATTACTAGGCTTGCAATGTAATATCCGAGCAGTCCGAGTGACCTTCAGGGAAGCATTCTAGCCAGGAAGTAGCCTCAAAGCCACAACCTAGCATGCAATGCGAGTAAAAGTAAGGTCAGCACCAGCTGCTCCATAATTAGCAATAGTTGGGTGGGAAACGCGGCAGAGTCCGATCGAGCGGTCTGTATATATAAATATAATCATAGTCCCCGCGACTATCCCACGGCGCTTGTATAGCCGCGAACGGTGAGGTAGCCATTAATGATGTCCGAGGGCATATTCTGCATGGAGGCATACTCATCGGCATTGGCAAACCTCAGCTTGGTATGGGGATCCGCATAGGGAGCAGGCAGGCCGCTAATATCCGAGTACTTCTTCACGGGCACCAGCGAGGGCGGTGCATTCAGCGTGAAGTCTGCAATGCAAAAAACAGTCAACTTCTTGGTATAAATCAAGCCATTTCCGGCACTTACAGGTGGGCCTGTCGGCCGGCAGCTTTTTATTTCGTTCCATATTGCTTATTTGCCGCAGGGGGCGGTAAACACAGTTTTTGGGAAAGGCGAATGGCCGCTTGAAGGAGCGTTTTGGTTTTGCTTCCATTTTATTATTATTTTTGTTTACTTTTTCGCCACATATGGTAGCCACCAATGTGACCGTGGCTTGAGTATTTAAATTTACTGAATTTATCGCTGACAATCACAGTCATCAGCTATCGATAGTGCAATCGATTAGCTTGGTTCTTTTGCAGCTTTTCAAAATGCAAGGGAATTTAAGGTCCAGTGAGGACTAGCAAAGTCACTAGACACAAATAAGATTTAAGCTCTTTTATATTATAAACGCGTCAAACAGTATTTAATTAGATTTAACGCAATAAGCTTAGAATTTCAATATAAATTAAGTTTAATTATAGGGTTATCCATCGATTGGCCTCCTATCGATAGTTATTTGCCTGGGCAAGTGGCAACTTTGGCACACTCACGCACACACACACACACACACAAAGCTTGGCCAGTTAACAATCTTTTTTTTTACTTATTGTCCACACAGATGTGCAGTTTAAGTCTATTAACTTTTCGCATGACCCAGCGGCCGTAACATTTCGTACGCATTCTATCGGTGATAGCCATTATATTGGACAATTGAGAGCTAAGCGAAAATGATGTAAAGGAAAACTCTCAAGTAGCTTTCGTGCGTGTGCGAGTGGTGCGTGAGTGTGTGTGTGTGTGTGCGCGCGCCCCGTGTGCGAGCGAGTGAGTGTGTGTGTGTGCTTTGGTGTGTGGAAATTAACGTAGTGTGAAGAAGAGTGGCGAAGGAAAAGCGACAATTGCAGTCCAAGGCGAACAACAAAAGCAACTTACTAACTGAAGGTTGTCCACCCCCCCCGCCTCCTCCCTCCCTGTCACCAGCCGCCGCTGGAGGAGGACAATAGCCCAAAAAAGGAGTGCAGTAAGTTCCAATTGGATTCCTGTAAACAAAACAACAACAACAACAATAACGGCTCATCCACAATCTGCACAAACAAAAAGAATTTCATCGCTTTTATGTTGTTGTTGCTGTTGCCGTTGTTTGTGGAACGGAAGCGGAGGAAGTTGAATCATCGTGTCAGAACTTGTTTTTCCAACTCCATTTGTTGTTGCCGCTCCAAGCATAAAAATATATAACGTACTTGTTAAGTGTATGCAAAGTCCAATTGGACTGTAACTGCATATAGTTTCCAGTTAAGAGTCCCCTGGTTTATCGGTAAATGTAAACAAAGCATTTTGCGCCATGTGGAAAAGCTGGGAGAGCTTTCCCTATTTGCGGAGTATCAGTCGATGATACAGTGGGTCCTCGTCCTTAAATCCTTGATGAAAATGCGTTATGTTGGCCACAAATAATGTTAAATGTTTAAAAATATTGATTGATTAGGCCAAGAGCTCCCTGAGAAGTACAAAAACAAAATCTACACATCGTTAGGGAGGCTGGGGACTACAAAAACAAAACACACATGTTCAAATGTTACAAAATAATGTTTAATTAGGCCAAGAGCTCGTTGAGAAGTACAAAAACAAAACATACACATCGATAGTTAGCCTGTGGACTACAAAAACAAAACACACATGTTAAAATCTTAAAAAAAAATGTTTTATTACGCCAAGAGCTCCTTGAGAAGTACAAAAACAAAACCTACACATCGCCGGGAAGGCTGAGTAGTACAAAAACAAAACCTACACATCGCCGGGAAGGCTAGGGATTACAAAAAACATAACACACATGTTCAAATTTTACAAAATAATGTTTAATTAGGCCAAGAGCTCGTTGAGAAGTACAAAAACAAAACATACACATCGATAG